>SCLH01000113.1:26521-41959 GCA_004367855.1 Oikopleura vanhoeffeni
AAATACGTTTTAAAACTTCTCCAGCCCCCACCCCCTCTATTAACAAAACAACATATTTCTCCATCTGTTCCAAAATATATACTGCATTCTGAATGTACCTGTTAGAGCGAGATTAGATTTTGACTAATAGCCGAAAATCTCTTGAAAATTAGGGCGGTTTTCGAGTTCTACGAAAAAAAACCAAGTTGGGAACTTTAACAAATCCCACCAATTCATATCATACAACCATAAGGTTTCCGTGGTTCCATACAAGTTGAGTGAAATCGTAATGCGAGCTCTAGGACGAAGTAGATTTTAAATTTTGGTTAAGTGTGTTCTAGAATTCGCTGCATGGTGTCCCAGGTCGGCAAAAATTATTCTTAATTAATTTTTTCTGTAGATTAAGGAATAGATCTTACAAAATGCTATTCTCACAAAGTTTCGAAGCATTTTAATATTGTGTAAAGTTGTAGGACAAAGTAGACCAATTTGTCGATCCGCTACCCCCTTAAATTGCGTTCTTGATATTAAAAATGTCTGACTATCAAGAATATGACGGCCCAGTACACACCACATTTATTGGAAATACATTTCACAACCATAAACATTTTAAAGATTCAGTGCCGAATGGCATCTTATCGAGTCAACAGCAAGTATTAGAAATTTAATCAACAGTTTCAAAATGATAAACGCGCGACTACGATTAGTTGACATGAATGCAATTAATAGATACCAGACATTATAATATGTGTCTTCTGCCTGATTTTTATGGAGATCTCAAAACAACACTACCAATAAAAATTTTGGACTTGATTTGGGGAAAATTTTCATAATCTTTTCTTAAAAAGCTCGATAAAAATGAAACCATTAAATAATTTTCAAACACAGCGGTCAGAAACTAGTTAGGAATCCCATGAAAAAGTTTAAAGTGCGCTATATTTAGTATCCAAAAACAGAAAAAAATTTGGACAAAACAATACGGAAATTTTCATATGATTGATTTTTTCAAATATTGATTTCAAAGATTGAAATCGAGCTCAAATCATTTCCTTAAAATAGATAAAAAATATTTTAATGAGCGTACATACTTATATCTCGGTTGACGCTAACATAATAACAACAAAAAAATAAACTAACTAATTACTTTCGGAGTTAATTGACTTCAATCTGCCGGTTTATTGCACCCATGTAAACGTAACTAAACAATAACAGTATTCTCACATTAAAATATTGCGGCGATATTTAGTTGGAAAATTTTCATTTAAATTGCAACAAAAAACCAGATTTGTCTTGACCAAAATTAGCAAATTTCAAAAAGAACTTTTGTTATCCAAGCAGGATATTTCCATGTTTTAAGATAACTATACTTCAAATTTCATAAAAATGGTAATTTACCGTTACAACCGCCTCTTCTCATCTTCACTCTGTTTTTTCAATCAAATACAATTCTGATGCAGTAAACTCATCCTCCATATAATTTTATGGCTGCTTCGTAAACTGAAGTACGCTATTGCTATATTTTCGACTGGACGATATGATGCTTAATCGCCCCCCTTGGTAATCACAAGCTTTATCTAAACGAACCACATTGCAAGGTTCAAATTTGTAGTCATCATTATCAGTACACATTTGCGATTAATTGTGCAGTAAATGAAATTCGGCAGGATCATACTGTTCCATTTCGGTATTCTACGTAGTTGCCATCAGGATACAGCAGCACGAGCCCTCATTTCCAGAATTTTTAATTCACTGAAAAATTTATAATATCTATATTATCTTTATTGTCTTGTTTTTACCTACAACGTTGTACAAAAATTTCCGCCAGTTACACAAAACAAACATCGGAACCCAGGGACTGAATTCGATCTCAACTTTTCTTATATTGGGCTCGAGCAAAAAAATCTTGCTAACACTTAGGTTATATCGTCTCAGTTATAACCCGATAGTTCTTGCATTTTCATTATGAAAATAAATGTTCAATATAAAATAAAATTTAGTAGCTTTATATTCAAAGGACACAATAAGAATTTGGTACTGAAACTCGAGCTCAAGTCATCGGTATAATCACAAAGGCTTTTATCGATCTGTACCTGACCGCAATTCAACGACAGATTTGTTTTTGCGTCTTTTCCTAGTTGACCCAAGTTTCACATCGGTAATTAGTCGTTCTATAACCGGCCTTACATACGGGCTTCCAAGGTTATTTTATGAGCACTTGTCTAACCATATTTTCAGTTATATTGATAATTTTACTTCTTGCTACTAAGTGAACATTAAAGAAAACTTACTTTCCTCATAAAAAAACTCTGTCTATTCCCAGGGGAATTTCCCTCACAATCACAAACTGAAAGATGACTTTGATAAAATCGAAAAGCTTTTTATAAAAAATAAATAAAGTAGTTAAAACCTATTAAATGCATTAAATCGTATCCATCAGAAAACACAAAAAAACAATAAGAATTTATGGCCACATTTTTTCAAGCGTGTTTTTTTCTTAATGCAACTACCGAGACGTGTCAGTTGCGTCCGAATTTCTTGGAGATTGCATACGATTGACCTGATCCAAACTGTCCCAACGACCCATGAGTTTTCCATTGATACAATTTGGTTTTTTAAAACCGACTTCCGGTTTCCGTAGATACAGCGTGGTTGCAACTAAACGGGTTTCCTCGAGTACAGCATAATAGTTGATCTATCTGAAGATTATGATTTTTTTTCGCCACCTACACGCTCTTTTACGCAACTGACACCTCTTGGGTATTTGCATAAGCAACCAAAAAACACGACAAGCAATCTAGAATTTTCAAATTTCTCTAAGAACCGATTTAAACCATTAGAAACTACAATCCACCGTTAACCGAGAAAAACGCAAACAAATTGCGTTTGAATGTCGTTCAAGTACACGAATGCAAAAAAACCGTTTGATATACCCATGTATTTTGCTTACTTCGAGTTCTTCACAAAAATTAAAGACGCTATTTTATTTTGTTTTTCCGACTTTTTAAAAATCAAATTAAAATTTTGTGTTTGTTGAAACTTTACCAAACAACCTTCCCTAGAATTTGCAGCCGCCTCTGCTGATTCTCTCAATCTGCGATCAGCCTTATTAAATCGTTCGATGTAACTCCCCTGCTTAACTCACCGAACCCATTTTGAATCTGAATTTCCAAAATTGAAAAATTTATACGTATTCAACCATTGTACTGGAGAGCGAGGTTTTTTGAAAGAAATTATTCTAATGATATAGTGCAAAATCGGCAGAAAGTGCACCGTACAAAAAGGGGTTATAAACTCATACAAAAAGTTCTTTCCCGGACGAGAGGAAGCGAAAGATTCTGGGGCCGAAATGCTCGTCACCAAGTTCACTATTTTATTTTCGGGCCAAACGATCTGCGCCCAGAAGACCTCCCTCTCCGGTTACCATCAAAATTGCTAGACAGCATGGCAAGCCTTCTGGGGACTTTTTTTCTTTTAAATCTACATTTTTTTGAATGAAATGAGGCTGAACAAAACTTTTCCAAGAGTTTAATTTTGAACTAATTCCCTTTTTCTGAAATATGGCAATTTCGAAGATGACTGTAGTTACTTTTTTTACTTCCATACTCTTAGCCAGGAACTTACTTTTCAATCGTTTTTTATTTATTATTTGCTCACCAAAAATTTCTTGATTATTTGAAAATGTAAGGACAGCTTTCAACGAGAAAAAACATATACTAAAAATTTAGGTTTCGATAGTACAACGCCCTCCGCGGGGTCATCACGCTTTCAGTCATATATTTCAATATTGTGACTAAAAAATCCAAGGACCACCAATAAGTAGCTTTCTCCGCGAGCATCTATCAAAAATCCAGCCGCAAAAGTCGGTTTTCTGCGTTTTCTAGAGCGAGATATCTATTCGAATTTTTCAAAACGAATGAGTACACGACCTCGCGTGCGGTTTTTTGTGATTTCATAAAAAATCGAAACAATATTCTTTTCTACCCCAAACCACGAAAAATAGCGCTTTTGCTACAACAATTGACTCTCACTTTGACGCTCGGTTCCTGATTATGGTCGAGACAATCAGTATCCTTGATTATAATTTGGATGTTGGATGTTAGGTTCACTTAATCTACCAGGGCTAAACAATTGTACACAATGTATATTTCCTAATTCTTGCCCCTCCAAAAAACCATGAAAAGGCCATTCTCCCACGAGGTACCCTTAATTGAATAACGGTAGGTAACTATTTTCATTCTATTCTAAAAACCAACCAAAAACTAATTTTATCCCACCAATTCAGCTTTTTCAGCACGACAAAATTGAACAGTAGAAAGCTGTTTGGCCAGCTGGCCAGTAATGGATTTGTTAACAAACACGTCGCGAATTATCGGCCAGCGCAATCAGTAAATCATGAATACACTAAAAATTCAATTGAGTTTAAAAAATGCCGGCAGAGAGCAAAAATTATAGAGAACTTACTAACCTGTAAATGATACATTCAACGATTGGAACCAAACTATCAGAAATCGTATTTGGAAATGTATTATTTTTCATAATTTTACGGCACTTTTTTAAACACTATATAACGAATGTTCATAAATCTTAAAAAATTCTTTACAACGGATGTTTTTTTCGCCTTTTTGCTCTATCCCATTTCACTATATGTCAGCGTTTCACACAGAATTCGACAAATTCGTTTTTACAAATGGATTTCACAATATTAAATCTTTTAAGTTAGGACACTTAAAGGGGTATCTGTTCTGAGAAACCAGCTACTATAGCGAAAAACGTTTTTTTGCATCGGAATCTTAACCGAATTTGTAGTGTGAAACTTTATTTTTTTCCCGGTGATTCCGGTAATTACGCAAAAACGTTTCTTTTTTCCGGCTAATTTGAGCAATTTCGCATGAGTGATTTCCGGTCACGTGATCAACTAGGCTAAGCTAAAAATTTTCTGGTGTGACCAATAATTTTTGTTCCAAGGTTTTACAGCAGGCATGCAGAAAACCATTTGTCGCTATCTTGTCTAGTTCTCCCAGTCGAAATCACAATTGTCCTACCTAAAAAAACGATCTTAGGTAGTTTTTTTTAATAAGGACACCACCCTTTTCATGACGATTGCTGGAAAACCATAGATGATATCGAGAAAAGGTTTTTTGTATTCAACTGAAAACTAAAAAAGCTCAATGGAGAAAAGTTATTTAGTCGATTTGACATCCGGTTCACCGGATAGAAACCGGAATGTAGTTTTTTGGAAGGTTCGAATCTCGGTGGGCCCCAAAATTTTTTTTGTTAAAATCAGCCGGAAAGTTAAAATTTTATATGGTGTGTTTTTTTTTCGAGAAGTCTTCGTCTAATTATTTGTTATAAAAGTGAATCTTTATTACTTGCATATATATTTCGACATAAGTTGTGTCATCATCAGTGCTATAATACAGTACTAAAATGTTGTGCAGAATTTTGAAAAACAACGAAAAAAATCTTTTCTAGAAAGAAATGCGATACAGTAGATATTACATGTATTTTTAAGTTTTTTACAAAGTGGGCACCTAAATAAGTTTGTACAATTAAAATTTTATGTTTGTTCATCCTGATATTACGATTGTCTATACATTTTAATGTTAACTGCTTGAACGATATTTTTGATGAATTTCTTTAAGAAAAAAACAAGTTTCCATTTTCCCTCAAATTTCATACTTAAAATGCCTATATAATAGACATCCGGTTACCAGTAAACCGGTAGACCAATAAAAAAGAGAAAATTTCTTTATAGAGCTTTTTTAGTTGTCAGTTGAATACAAGAAGACGTTTCTCGATATCATCTACGGTTTTCCCGTAATCGTCATGAGTAGGGTGGTGTCCTTTATAAAAAAACCCACCCTGGTCATGACGAGTACGGGAAAANAAATACGTTTTAAAACTTCTCCAGCCCCCACCCCCTCTATTAACAAAACAACATATTTCTCCATCTGTTCCAAAATATATACTGCATTCTGAATGTACCTGTTAGAGCGAGATTAGATTTTGACTAATAGCCGAAAATCTCTTGAAAATTAGGGCGGTTTTCGAGTTCTACGAAAAAAAACCAAGTTGGGAACTTTAACAAATCCCACCAATTCATATCATACAACCATAAGGTTTCCGTGGTTCCATACAAGTTGAGTGAAATCGTAATGCGAGCTCTAGGACGAAGTAGATTTTAAATTTTGGTTAAGTGTGTTCTAGAATTCGCTGCATGGTGTCCCAGGTCGGCCAAAAATTACTTGATTAATTTTTTTGTAGATTAACAGGATAGATCTTACCAAAATGCTATTCTCCAAAAGTTTGAAGCAGTTTATATATGTGATAACAGTTGAGAGCACAAAGTAGCCATATTTGTCGATCCGCTACCCCCTTAAATTGCGTTATTGATATTAAAAATGTCTGACTATCAAAGAATCATGACGGCCCAGTACACCCACATATTATTGGAAATATCTTCACAACCATAAAATTTTAAAGATTCAGTGCCGCATGGCACTTATCGAGTGCAACAGCAAGTAGTTAGAAATTCTAATCAACAGTTTTCAAAATGATAAACGCGCGACTACGATTAGTCTGACAGTAACATGCCAATTAAATAGATACCAGAACATTTAATATGTGTATTCTGCCTGATTTTTTATGGAGACTCAAAACAAGACTACAATAACAGAAATTTGGACTTGATTTGGGGAAAATTTTCATAATCTTTTCTTAAAAGCTCGATAAAAAGAAACATAAATTATTTTCAAAACAGCGGTCAGAAAACTATTTAGGAATCCCATGAAAAAAGTTAAAGTGGCTATATTCAAGTATACAAAAACAGAAAAAATTTTGGACAAAACAATACCGGAAATAGTTTCATAATGATTGATTTTCTTCAAATATCTGATTTCAAAAGATGAAATCGAGCTCAAATTTTCCTAAAATAGATAAAAAATATTTTAATGAGCTGGTTCATATTATATCTGGTTGAGCTAACATAATAAGCAAAAAAAAATAAACTAACAATTACTTTCGTGAGTTAATGACTTCCAATCTGCCGGTTTATTGCCACCCCTGTAAACGTAACTAAACAATAACAGTATTCCACATTAAAATACTTGCGGCGGATATTAGTTGAAGTAAATGTTCTCATTTAAATTGCAACAAAAAACCGATTTGTTTGACCAAATAGCAAATTTCAAAAAGAACTTTTGTTATCCCAGCAGGATTTTCCGATGTTTTAAATAACATACATTCAAATTTTCGATAAAAATGTAATTTACCGGTTACAACCGCTCTTCTCATTTCACTCTGTTTTTCAATCAATACAGTTCTGATGCAGGTAAACTCATCCTCCATATATATTTTATGGCTGCTTCGTAACTGAAGTACCTATTGCTATATTTCTGCGACTGGACCGATTATATGCTTTTATCGCCCCCTTGGTAATCACAAGCTTTATTTAAAGACCACATTGCAAGGCAAATTTGTAGTCATCATTTATCGCTACACATTTGGATTAGATTGTTGAGTAAATAAATCTCGGCAGATTCATACCTGTTCCATTTCGGTATTCTACATGTTTGCACAGGAACAGCAGCACGGAGCCCTCATTTCCAAATTTTATTCACTGAACAATATATTAAATAATCTATCATTATTTTGATTGTTCTTGTTTTTAGCCTACAAGTGTTACAAAAATTTCCGCCATACACAAACAAACATCGGCAGGACGAATTCGACTCAACATTTCTTTATATGGGCTCGAGCAAAAAAAATCTTGCTAAACTTGGTTACTAATCCGTCTCAGTTATATACACCGATAGTTCTTGCATTTTCATTATGAAATAAATGTTCAATTAAAATAAAATTAGGTAGCGTTATTTCAAAGGACACAAAAAATTTTACTGAAACTCGCAGCTCAGTCATCGGTATACATCAAAGGTTTTGATCGATCTGTACCTGACCCGAATTTCCACGACAGATTTTGTTTTTGCGTCTTTTCCTAGTTGACCAGTTTACTTCGGTAATTAGTCGTTCTAAACCGGTCTAATACGGGCTTTCAAGGTTATGTTTAATGAGCACTTTCTAGACCAATTTTCAGTTATATTATAGATTTTATTTTGTCACTCAAAGTGAACATTAAAGAAATCTACTTTCCTCAAAAAAAACTCTGTCTATTCCCGAGTGGGAATTTCCCCTCACAATCCAAACGAAAGATGATTTGATAAAATCGAAAAGCTTTTTATAAAACAAATCAAATAAGAGTTAAAACCTACTTAAAATGCATTAAAATGTATCTCGAACACACAAAAAAACATATAAGAATTTATGGTCACATTTTTTTTCAAGAGCGTCTTTTTTTTCTTAATGCAACTACCGAGAGCGTGTCACAGTTGCGTCGAATGTTCTTGGAGAATGGCCATCGGATTGACACTGATCCAACTGATCCCACGCCCATGAGTTTTCCATGATTACCATATTTGTTTTTTAGAAACCGACTTCCGGTTCCCGTAGATACACGGGTTTCACTAAACGCTGGTCTTCTCGAGTACAGCATAATAGTTGATCTAATCTGAAGAATGGTATCGATTTTTTTTCGCCACTCTGTACACGCTCTTTTACGCAAACTGACACGCTCTGGGAGTTTTCATAAAGCAACCAAAAACACGACAGCAATCTAGATTTTCAAATTCTCTCTGAAAACCGATTTAAACCAGTTGAGGAACACTACAATCCACCAGGTTAACCGAGAAAAACGCAAACAAATTGGCCGTTGAATGTCGTTCAAGTACACGCAATGCAAAAAACCGTTCGAGATACCATGATTTTGCCTTCGAGTTCTTCAAAAAATAAAAACCTATTTTATTTTGTTTTTTCCGACTTTTTAAAAATCAAATTAAAATTTTGTGTTGTTGAAAACTTTACAAAAGACGCTTCCTTTCTAGAATTTTGAGCCGCCTCTGCATGATTCTCCAATCTGCGATCAGCTTATAAATCTTCGATGTTAACTCCCCCTGCGTAATCAACCGAACCCATTTTAGAATCTGAATTTCAAATTGAAAAAATTTTACGTTTCAACCATTGATACCTGGAGAGCGAGGTTTTTTTGAAGAAATTATTCTAGTGATATATGTGAAAATCGAGGCAGAAGAGTGCACCGTACAAAAAAGGGGTTATAAACTATACAAACAGTTCTTTCCCGACGAAGAGGAAGGAAACGATTCTGTGGGCCGAAATCTCTCACCAAGTTCACTATTTTATTTCGGGCCAAAGATTGCCCCAACACCTCCTTCGGTTACACATCAAAAATTTGCTAGCACATGGCAAGCCTTCTGGGGACTTTTGTTTGCTTTTAAATCTACATTTTTTTTGAATGAAATGAGGCTGAACAAAAACTTTTCCAAGAGTTTAATTTTGAACTAATCCCTTTTTCTGAAATATGACAATTTCGAAGATGACTGGTAGTACTTTTTTTACTTCCCATACTCTAGCCAGGAACTTACTTTTCATCATTTTTTTATTTATTATTTCCACCAAAAATTTCTTGATTATTTGAACAATGTTAAGAACAGCTTTCGAACGAGAAATAAAATACTATAAAACATTTAGGTTTCGATAGTACGAACGCCCTCCGCGGGTCATCAGCTCTTCAGTCATATATGTTCATATTTGTGACTAAAAAATCCACAGCGACACCAATAATAGCTATTTCCGCGAGCATCTATCAAAATCCAGCGCAAAAGTGGTTTTCTGCGTTTTCTAGAGCGGGAATTATTCGAATTTTTATCAAAACGATGGTACTACGACCTCGCGTGCGGTTTCTTTGTCGATTCATAAAAAATCGAACAATATTCTTTTCTACCCCCAACTCACGAAAAATAGCGCTTTTGCTCAACAATATGACTCTACTTTGAACGCTCGTTCCTGATTATGGTCGAGCAAATCAGTGATCCCTTGATTATAATTGGGAATGTTGAGATGTTAGGTTCATTAATCTACCAGGCTATAAAATTAGTATCACAATGTATGATTTCCAGATTCTTGCCCTCAAAAAACCTGAAACAGGCATTTCCCACGAGGACCCCTTAATGTGAATAACGGTAGGTAACTTATTTTTTTTATTCTAAAAAACCAACCCAAAAACTAATTTTATCCCACCAATTCAAGCTTTTTCAGCCACGACAAAATTGAACATGTAGAAAGCTGTTTGCCAGCGCAGTAATGGATTTGTTAACAACACGTCCCGAATTATCGTCAGCGGCATACGTAAATCATGAATATAACTAAAAAATTCAATTGGGTTTAAAAAAATGCCGGCAGAGAGGCAAAAATTATAGAGAACTTACTAACCTGCTAAATGATACCTTTCAACGTTGGACCAAACTATCAGAAATCTATTTGGAAATGTTTAATTTTTCTATAATTTTAGCCGGACTTTTTTAAACACTATATTAACAATTGTTCATAAATCTTAAAAAATTCTTTACACTGGATGTTTTTTTCGCCTTTTGTGCTTATCCATTTCAACTATATGCAGCGTTTCACAGCAATACTTCGAACAAATTCGTTTTTGACAAATGGATTTTCAAATATCTAAATCTTTTTAAGACTAAGGACACTTAAAGGGGTATCTGTTCTAGAGAAACCAGCTATCTTAGCGAAAAACGGTTTTTTTGCATCGGAATTCCTTAACTAATTTGTGTGTGAAACTTTAATTTTTTTCCGGTGAATTACGGTAATTACGCAAAAACGTTTTTTTCCGGCTAATTTTGAGCAATTCGCATGAGTGATTTCCGGTCACGTGATTCAACTAGCTAAGCTAAAAATTTTGTGTGACCAATATATTTTTGTTCCAAGGTTTTAACAGTCAGGAAAACCACTTGTCGCAGTATCTTGTCTATGTTCTCCCATCGAAATCAACAGTTGTCTACTAAAAAAACGATCTTAGGTAGTTTTTTTTAATAAGGCCACCACCCTTTTCAGACGAAATTGGCTGGAAACCATTAGTGATATCGAGAACAAGGCTTTTTGATTCAAACTGAAAACTACAAAAAGCTCATATGGGAGAAAAAGTTAATTTAGTCGATTGACCATCCGGTCACCGGATGAAAACCGGAAGTTCAGTTTTTTGGAAAGGTATCGAATCTCGGTGGGCCCAAAATTTTTTTGCTTAAAATCAGCCGGAAGTTCGAAAATTTTAATATGTGTGTTTTTTTCTATCGAGAAGTCTCGTCTAGATTAATTGTTATAAGTGAGATCTTTATGACTTGCATATATATTCGACACATATATTGTGTCATCATCAGTATGCTATAGATACAGTACTAAAAAGTTGTGCAAGATTTGAAAAACAACGAAAAAGTCTTTTTTCTGAAAAGAAATGCGATACATAGATATTAAATTGTATATTTTATTTTTTTACAAGTGGCACCTAAACTAAGTTTGTAAATTAATAATCTATTGTTTGGTTAATCCGAATGCATTACGTATTGTCTAACAATTTTATGTTCAACTGCTTGAACGATATTTTTGATTGAATTTCTTAAGAAAAAACAAGTTTTCCATTTTCCCTCAGAATTTCATACTTAAAATGGCCTATAAAATAGACATCCGTTCTACCAGTAACCGCTAGACCAATTAAAAAAAAGAGAAATATTTCTTACCTAGAGCTTTTTTAGTGTTCATTGAATACAAGAAGACCGCGCTTTTCTCGATATCATTCCTCGGTTTTTCCCGTAATCGTCATGGAAGGGTGGTCGTCCTTATAGTAAAAAAAACCCACCCTGGCATGACGAAGTACGGGAAAACCATAGGCGACTTTCGCAGAAACGGATTTTTTTGCATTCAACTGCCAACTAAAAAAGCTAAATGGAAGATTTTTTTTCTTATTCATCGGACGACCAGTTCACCAGTAACTGAAGATACATAATATAAGTATTTTCAGTATTAAATTTGAGAAAAAAAATCGACACTCGTTTTTTTCTTCCGGGAATTCATCAAAATTATAGTTCAACCAGTTTATGTGTAGATAATCGTGATATAAGAACGAAAAAGCATAGAAATTCAACTTTCCGGCTGATTTTAAGAAAAAAAAATTTGAACTCATCGAGACTCGAACTTACCAAAAAATTACTTTCCGGTTAATATCGATCATGATGCCCGAGTAACTTAAATCTCTTATTCCCTATTCTTTTAAAAGGCAAATTTAAAGGCAAGAGATTTAAGTTACCCGGGATCATGATGGATATCCGGTGAACATTTCTCGATATCAGCTATGGTTTTCCCGTAATAGTCATGAGAAGGGTCGTCTCCTTTAAAAAAAAACTACCTAAAGGCAATTTTAAGCCAAAAATAGGATTTTTTTACTGTCTAGCGGCTAGTTTTTACTGTCAGGGAACAAGAGAAAAACATTTCAAAATATTTTTTTCCAATTTTCGAAAAATGTCGATTTAGGAAAAACGGTACATAATTTTTGGCCCAAAGTTTTTCGAGTCAGATTCAGCCCAAAACCTAAAAGTGCTCCGAAAATAAATAAAATCGGAGCTGGTCGAATTTTAATTGTGCCTACTTTAGTCTAGCTGCATGGAGAAAAAAATGTGCCAATTCAAAAAAAAACTCGGGCTCTGTCAGGTTACTTTTTTTAAGAAAATCTAGTCAAAAATCTTACCATTTCCGGGCAAATCGACATGCTCAATATAAGTATCTCGATCTAGGTCAATTACAGTTTCAGTAACTGTAACATTTTTCTTATATTCTCGTTTGTGTTCTTGATGAATCATTGCCAATCGTTTTTGTTTATATTCTTCAAATGCTTCTTCGTCGTCTGAAAGGTCCAGATCGGAAGAGGACTCTGCTGATAGGCCCACAGATGCGGGAGTACGTTGGCTCTCAATGACACCAGTTTCTTGAAAGTTTTTGTAATCTTGGATCACACCTTTTGGTCTATAAATTCATAATTTGTAAGATGACACTTCTTTGATGATTAAATTACAGTTTTTTAGAAATTTAAAATTACAAATAAAAAAATTACAAAAATTTATGATAAAAATAGTGTCTTTAAAAACAAGCATTATTGCAAAATTAATTTACTAGTGAAGAAATGAAGTGTACATACCCCGTTTGAGCTTTACCGGGAGTGTTTTGCATCGTTGCTTGGTTTTGCAAGCCAACCCGCGAGAGGCCACCTAGCTCCTCGTCTTCATTATCCGAGTCATCGGAAATATAGCATTGAACTTTTTCACCCAAAATTTTATCGTCCATATTTAACGCCATTCTCTGAAAAATGAACAATTTAAAAAAATATCAATTTTAGATTGTTTTAATCTTTTGACAATTTAAAGGGGTACAATCAAAAAAATGTTTTTAATCACACAGGAAATATAAATTTGTGCAGGTTTGCCTCCAGACATGAATGGAAAGGTTAAATTCAACATCTATTGCATACGCTACTAGGTTAAAAAAGTAATTTGAACTTGAATTTAGAACCAATTTATTCCGGCGACTTTTTTTTTAAGTTCAAATGCTATTTTTAAATGTTTTTATTTTAAAAAGTTCGATTTAGTCTACTATAAATGAAGTTTAAATCTAGGTTTATTTTAAGGAGGTTGTGTTTGCCAGATGCTTAAATTAGTCTCAAAATTTTTTGATCAATTTCAAATAAGCTCAACTTTTTCTTATCACAGTTTTTGCAAAGAAATACTGCGCTATAATTGGGGGGCTGTTGAAATTTTGGAACCAAATTTTTACACTGGTAGTAGTACTAACACAACCCCATTAAAGTACCAATTCTAATTTGCCAAAAGAAATGGCATATTTGTATGAAATTTTCCGGTCGTACGGATAATGACTACTTTTTATCTGAAACCTTTCAAATGTCTACTTTTTCAAACTCGTATCATACAGGCTCCACTCATAAAATATCTACAAGATGTCTGCATAATTTTTCTGGAAAAGAGAAAAAAGTAGAAATTTCACAAATTAGACATTTTACGTGAGACCCAGAATTTTCAACAAATATTTAAAATGGCTCTCTGATGTTTTTTAAAAATGAGACTTTAACTTCAGCTCTAAAGGATTTTATTTCGAATACAAAATTTGTATTTCTACGGATTAAATTTCGAAAAATGCTTCGGATCTTGAGGTCACATTTTGTAATAATACACTTTAATCTGCATTAAGAATCGTATTTCAAACGATTGCCATTTCACATATTAATTGAAAATCTTTATTTAACACCTACAAACAGTTTTAACAGCTAGTGTTTGAATGAAGCTCAAATTAACAGCATTGTCTTTTTAACTAAAATGTGGGCGTTTATTTCGTCAACCCAAATCTATTGCTATTTCTAAGGTTTTAAGCGCCCATAGTTAACCATACTTTCACTAGCACTGAACTGGGAGCTAGATGAAACATTTTCTGTAATAATAATGGTTTAAGAGTTAAGGCACTGTCATAAAATATGACGTTTAATACGGCGGCGGTATTTTTCACTTACAAAATTAAAAAAAAATGTAGTTTTTCTCCACGTCTAGGGAAGAGCGGAAAATACCGCCGCCGTTAAATTTTGCCATGCTCATGATAAATGGAATGTCAAAAGTAAACGTTGACCCTTTAAACGGGCACTTAATCTGACCCCATAAATTAGGGGTTATTTATAACGTGACGGAGTCAAAATCAAAAATAATACACTTTGAGAATTCACAGGCAATGGTCCGATTACGCAATAGGGGATTTGAAAGGGATAGGCTTGCTACGTCGTATATAGAAAGCGTTAAATAGATAAGGGAGTCATTTTCACAAAGTGTGACCCTCAAAAGTCCAGCTCGTCGTCTGAGTCGCCGGCATCGAAAAGTGAAAGAAGATTTTTTGAAACCTTTGTGCTGAAATTTGGGCCCACACTGTCGGTTTCCATCATTTCGGTATCCCTTGAAAAACCACATCGAGTCGATAACGGACTAAATTTTTTGTTAGATTTTAAATTCAAATTTTTTACTTTACAGGGTTTCAATTTATACGTTTTTACCGGTAATCGTGAGTGCGGTTTTAGATAAACCGATAATTTTGGTAAAAGACTGGATTTTTATAAACCGGCTCTGCGCCGGACGTAAAAACCTAAAATTTCTCGGTGAAATAGTTTGGAACTTTTACATACGTTTTTTTTTAAATTTTGGGTAATTTTATAACTTTTAAAACTATGGGACAGTGAAGAGCCGTTTTTACCGGACATTTACCAATAATTATCGGATTCCACCAAAAAATATCGAAAATTTCCGGTATTAAGGGGTGGTCGTCGCATTTTAAGGGTTTTTTAATAGCCAATTGTCGCAAAAGTACATATCGTCGGACCAACTTTTACCTCTTTTTGATATATTTAAACAAAAATCTTACATGCTAAAAACAATCGAAAGTGACGGATGGCTCGTCCAATGAGAAACATGCTTACAAAAGTGACGGAATTATTTTTTCAAA
>SCLH01000113.1:46952-67583 GCA_004367855.1 Oikopleura vanhoeffeni
TAAGGATCCGAGGTTAAATTTCAGAATGCAGTATAAATTTGATAAAAGATGGAGAAATATGTTTCGGGTTTTTTGTCGGAAACAGAATTTTGAAAGCTTTTGCTCAATTCTAGAAAATCGCATTTTAGTAAACCGGAAGTGAAAACTTGAAAATAAAAGTCGTCGGATTTAGTCGAAAGTACCACCAAATTAAAGCTTGGGTGATGCCGAGAAGAAAATCTGCTTGATATTTTAATTTTTCTGGTCGAAAATTGGGTTTCAATGTTTTCCAAAAAAAATTACTCAGAAAAATTATCAAAAAATGAAAATTTCGAATTTTTGTTTTTTCAATAAGTTTATGCTTTCTGAGTGTTCCCTAGCAATGTCGTGCTATTTCAACACCCCAAAGTACCCTAAAAAGAGTGCGACCGCTACCCCCTTAACGATATAACGATTTAAGCTCGACCAATCAGCAAACAACAAAATTTCAAAAATGTATCGAACTTTTTTTCAGCCAAAATTTAAACCGATTAGAATAGTTAGTTAGTTAGAGGGCCTTGTCTGAATAAAATTGACCGGTGTGGTAGGTCTCCTTTTCCATACTATTATACGAAATTTTCCTTCAAAGTTTGGGTTTACTCACTTTTCTCAGGAGGGGGAAACAGTCTTTATTTAATAGAAGAAAAACCCAATCTAAAAAGGACCGAACGACACAATTAGAGTACCAAATTAGACCAGCACGTTGGTATGATACAAGAACCTTTGAATTTCAATTTAAATACCGGTTACTATTCATGTTTTCTTTCATTTATATCTCTATCTAAACTCTCTTTGAAAAAAAATCTAAACTAAAATTTTTGTTCCAAGAAAAAACCTTTTTTGATAATGATGATTAGAACTTTTTTGTTTAAGCAATGATTTTCCCTATGCGTTTTGCGTACAAAAAAGTATAGAGTCGAAAAAGCTAAAATTTGTCGTGGGCGGTAGCGGGCTCTCTGGCTCACGTGAAAGTAGAGCGCGCATCTGTCCTGCGAATTCATTTCTTTCCCGCGCAACTCAACGACACTATTTTCTGCCTCCAAGATTCTGAACGGGCGCTCGGGGCCACTTAAAATGCCGTCACGCATTACAAAATTTATGTGGGGAGATTTCTTATCGGAGAAAAAAAATACGGTTTAGGTTCAAGTATATTGAGTGTCAAAAAATAGCTGACCCAAATAATTGATTGGGGTAACAGGTTTTTTTTTACAAAAAAAAAAAGACTTTTCTTAGCAAATATAGAGTAAAACTCAATTTTCAAAAAATTACGATTTTTAAAAATCTCAAAAAACAATTACATAAGCCTATTTGCCTCAAGTTTATGTGTCAACTTTTTTCGAATAAAAATCCGTCAAAAATTGATAATTTCTTGAAATTTGGGGTAGTAATTTGTAATTTCAAAATTGCCTATAAACGCAATTTTTCTCTCACCAAAATTTTTTTCTTACCGAACAGTGTAAACAAAATTATCACCGCCGTCAATTCCTACTTTAAAATTGAAAAAATCTGATACCCAACAAATTTTATTTTACCTTTATATCAAGATGAATAAAACCGTTTTCGTGAATATGATCGAGTCCTGTTAAAATGTCACAGAATAAATGCCAGGTCATAACTTCATCGACAGGTTTTTCATCCATAAATTGTTGTAAAGAGATTTGACAAAGTTCAGTCTGAAAATTTAAGTTATTTTTAGAAATTTCAATATGTGTTTACAATTATCTTCTAAAAATTTACCTGTATAAATAAATGCCCCTTTTCTTCCCAAGCCTGTTCAAAATGTAATATATTTGGGTGTAGAGGAATAAGCTCAAATGCTTTTACTTCTGCAAATTTGCGTTCACTAAAAATATCTAATTAGCATGCGAAACCGTATTTTTTGAACAATATTGAAAACATATTTATCGATTAAAGAGCATATCCGAAAGGACCGTTTTAATCGATCAATCTCTCGAATCCCTTTTCACGCATTTTAAGGGGTTTCTACTATTTAATCGACTTACCGATCGGTTTTGGACTGAAATGGCTGCCGACTTTTCTTGATAGCAAAACGTTTGCGATCCGTTACGCGCTCAACTTCAACAACCTTAAAGAGAAAATTTTATTTTTTTGACATTTTCAAATTGGCAAAATTTATAATTTCACAAACAATTTGAAGATAGTCGTAAATTAATCACATGCATAAAAACATTATCATATGTAACTGATGATATGTTTAATTAAGGTAGTTTTTTATATTACGAAAAATATTTTAGATTTTGAAACGCTCTTGAAAACTTCTATAAAATTAATTCGATGAAGTCACATTCTTTCAAAATTAGAAAGACTCATCAAATAAATATAAAATCTTGGAATTTTCTGCCCTCTTTATTTAACTTAGCCTGAGCCGATGTCTTTTGAAATACACAGACCTAAAATTTTATGGGATGTCTTATTTTGGCCAGAGGGATATCGGAACAGAAACCATAAAGTTCTCTTAATTTTTAATAATTAAAAAGTTTCTTAAATCGTTTTTTTGACTCTCAGATGAATTCTCATGAAAACATCGAATGCAACAATAATTAAAGGAAAAAATAGTTATTTTGGCGAACTGTTTTTCAAAAACCGATAGAAAATAGGACATATTCCGCAGGTGTGGGTTAATTAATTTATGTGATTTGACCAGATTAAAAATATAATTAAATTGTAGGTTTTGAAATAATATTCATTTCATAATTAATTTTTGTTTTGAATTATTGTTATTTTATTTCTAAAACTTTTAATTTACCTCGCCGAAATCTCCTTCTCCCAGCTTTCGAATTTTCCGAAAACACTGATCAAAGTAGTCGCCTGAGCTCCTCAAATACTTGTTTTGAAATTGAAGTGGTGAATTTGGCATCGTATATGACACGGATTTAGCCTATAAAATATTGAGATTAATAATCACATTCAGATTATATTTTTTTGTTCAGATTTCTATTCGTATATTTTTCTAAAGAAAAAATACTGCTTTATTTAATACAATAACATAAATACAGTGATTTTCCTGGAAATATAATTATCTTATAATTTAGGCGGGGGTATCTAGCAAATGTTTTTTCTTAATTTAAAAAAAAATGTAAGCAAAAATACCGCCGCCGAAAATTTTGTACACATACCGAATCAACTTCCAGAATTTAAGCGGGGGTATTTTTCATCTGACAATTGTTTTTTGCGTTTCTATGCTATTTAAAAAATGTAAGCGAAAAATACTACCGCCTCTAATTTAAATTTTGTACACATACCCCGTCAACTTCCAGACGCCTTCTCGAGAAGAATCGTTGAATTGGTGGGGCGGTCTTCATTGGGGACATTGGGGCACATGATGCCGGACGACTTCTTTTGTGCCTTTTTACAGAAAGGGAAGAAGTCACATTCTGAAAACAAAAATTAGCTCATTTGAAAATCTCGGAGCACCTGACTAAATAAACACGGTAAATTGAACCGTTTACAGGGCATTTAAAGGGCTTTTAAAAATTCTCATTATTCTTATCTCACGCCTTACATAAACAGTGGACAAAAGGTTCTAAGGAAAGCGATTCGTTTGATCTTTCAAATTAGGGAAATAAACTTTTAAGATAATGGTCACTTTATAAACAATTTTAGTAAAACTAGTCATTAGGACAAACAACTTTAGTTTTTTAATTATTTTTAAAAATTTATTTTTTATTGTGGCCAATGTTTGTTTTATATCTCGTTTGTTATATAATCTCTTTGCAGTATAGACGCAGTAAATGAAATTAAAACACGCTTAGCCTTATCAAATATGATGAGAGAACGAGCTTGATCCACTAATGAACTTTTGAAGTGAGATTCAGGTAATTTCTAATTTAGTTCCTAATTTTTTGATCCAGCATCGCGAAGAAAACGTGATAATTACCAAATTTTTAATTAAGGTTTTGTATCTCTAAGACTTGATTGTTTACATTTAATATTTGTAACTTTATAGACTGATTGAACTTATAATTTTTAATCGGTTTAAGGGGTGGCATAAACCGGCATCCTGGAGTCAATATAACTTACTAAATAGTAAGTCAGTATATTTTTTCATTCTTATCTATAGTTAGCTGAACCGATTTAAATATGTTTCAGCTTCATAAAACATTTTTATCTATTTTAGGAAATGATTTAAGTTCGGGTTTATCTTTGAAATCGAAAAAATTTGAAAAAAAATCGAAGCATTATTGAAAATTTTCCGCATTTTTGTCCAAATTTTTTTTTTTTTAAAACTGAAAATTGTGTGGTAAAAACCAAAAAAAATAGCCACTTTAACTTTTTCAGGATTCCTACATATTTTCTGACCGCTGTTTGAAAATCATAAAATTTCATTTTTTATAGACTTTTTAAGAAAATTATGAAAATTTTCAAGTCCAAATTTTTTTATTCGTGGTTTTATTGAACTCTCTATAAAAAAATCATGCAGAATCACATATAAATGTTTTTGATATCTAATAATCGCCGTATGTCAACTAATCGGTAGGGTCGCGCATTTCATTTGAAATGTTGCCTGAATCTTTTAACCCTTGACTGTACACTCAATAAGGCCATTCGACAACTGAATCTTTTAAAATTTTATGGTTGTTGAAAAATCCCAATGAAATTGGTGGGTCTAGTGGACGTCATTTCTTTTATGGTCAGGACATTTTTTAATATCAAACGCAATTCAAGCAATTTTTGTCTCAAAAAAAGCTGTTTTCTCTACTTTGCCAATTTTTACCCTTTTCATGGAAAAAAAACTTTGATATTAAAGAAATTTTCGACTGTGCAGAGTTATTAGGACACTAATTAGCGGGTAACACCCGCAAATAAATGAAGTTTATTAATATCGTCTTTAAAAAATTCTATAGTCGGTTAAGTTGGAATATGGATGTACAGTTAAAGTGTTTTTTTATATTTTTAACTATAGTTAGTTATGTTTAGAAAATAAAAAATGTGAACGTTTGTAAGAATGAACACTTTATTGAAGATAAAAAATAAAAATAAATTTCCACATTTTTTTTTCTTTCAAATATTGCTCTGAAAAAATGTCCAATCTGCTGGACTTATGCCACCCCCTTAAAAACCGTCGTTACAAAGATTTTTTTACAACAAATATTGTAGGTCCTTTAGTGATAAACAAGGGTTAAAACAAGCAATTCTTTTAAAATACAAAACCTCGAATGAAATCCTCGGGTTATTATCCCGGTTTCTTCGATATGCTTGATCAAAAAACATAAGACCTGAATTATAAATTACCTAAATCCTTACAAAACAATTTTTGGTTCTAATCAGAAAACTTGGAATACAATCCATATTTAATGAATAAGTTTACACAAATTAACATTATCATGAGTAATGACAAGATTATTTACTTATAAAATAAAGTTCCTAGTGTTTATTTTGATAAAAATATTGCGATTTGATCAATTCTCCAAAAATTGAATTCCATCGAATTGATTCCTACGGATTTATTTTTCTATGTTCATGCTACGATAAATTCCGACCTACAAAATTAAATTTCTATTCTTGTTTTACAGGTCATTGATTGATGGTATCTTTAAGATTCCCAATCAAACTTTATACAATTTTCACTAAAAAACAGCTTGCGATTTTATTTTTATTCTGAAATAATTGACAATATCTGTCAGTATAATTGTCACCTACTGAGCCATGACAATGCAAATAAGGATAAGTTGGCTCCCAGTCAACGGAACTAACTATATTAAAAAACAATAAAATCATATGTCCGACCACCTTAACGGGATATAATTAATCAAATAAGTAAACACTTTTTTGACGACAGGCCTAGGGCGTGTTAATTAAAATCAATAAAAAGTTGACTTGAACTAATTTTTAGGTCGCAGCAGGATATTCGACCTAGAACTTAACAGTGCCTACTCGACCGATTTGTTTATTGATCGTTAAACTCTTGAATACGCATGTCAACTTGAGTAGCTCTAACACATAAAAAATCAGCCAAAAACGATATAAATAATCATCATAGAAACATCTAATTCAAATACATTATAAAACTTCTTATTTCGAGGAAGTGTTTTATGCGCCCATTTTTACAACAAAAATGAATAATTTCCTGTACTACAGGGGGGGGCAATATCGCCGAATGTTTTTTGCCAAAAAATTTCGGCGATATTGGCAAATTCGGCGATATTGCCCCTCCCTTGTACTGGGGGCCTATATCGCAGGAAGTTTTTTGCCGAAAAATTTCGGCGATATTGGCCCCCCTGTAATATATTGAAAATATAATTTAATTTAAGGGGGTATGCGACTCTGATTTGACATCTTCTCGGTGATATATTAAAAACTAAGAGCTTATGAGAGAACCCGAAAATACTCGTTTGTAGATCTATCCTTGATCTTGCGACTCAGTTTTCTGAAATTGCTTGTTAGAATCTCAAATATGATTTTTTTGGTCAATTTCCAAGAAAAATTCGAAAAAAAATGTCACGTGATGAGACCGAAAATACCACTGAAATCAAGCTGACAATTCTGATCAAAAAAAATGGTCTTACGGCATATAGAAATATTTAACCTAAACGGGTCAAATAAGCGAATTATATTTAAGGCTACAAAAATACTTAAAAGTAAAAACGAAAAAAGTTAAAAATTTGTTTTTTGTCATTTGGGTTGTTTTCTACTTTTAAAACATTTTCAATCAATTTGAGGTATTTTTATATCACAATAAAGGCCGAAAAATCAGAGTCGCTGATTAGGCTGTTCTTCGACGCGGTAATCTGATACGATCCAACCTACGCTCACACAGGAACCTTGAACAAGCCTTCCCGAAAAACTCTAAAAAGCTATCTTCTCCTAGAATGTTCATCAATTTCTTTTATTTTTTTTTGGTCTGGCTCCAAAGAAGCATTACAAACAATCTATTAGAGCCCGATTTTCGAAATTTTGTTTTCGACGGTCAATTTTTCTTTCGTTTAATTTTCATTAAAATTTTTGTTTCGTTTTTTTCGTTCCAAGCAAACTTTTGAAAAAGGGCTCTAATGAATTGTTTTACTGCTGCGGTAAGGGTACAAAACGCGGGCCAAAAAAATATGGCCCACCATGGTAGGTAAATCGACCTAAGGAATCCGAATTCGAAATAAGTTAAGCTCTAAATGGTCCACGAAAGCCGCTGGAGAGAAAAAACGCGGGCCATATGCATGTTATTTTCGACTTCCCTGATACAAATTTACTCATGAGGCCAACAAAAAAATAGTCCAGCAAATTCTTCGCATTTGCTCTCTAGCGGCTCTTGTGGTCACTTTGGAACATTTTAATTGTCATTTTTGGCATCCCTGTTACAAATTAACCATACATTTGGTGCAGCATATGCTTTGAATTTGGGCCCGCGTTATGTACCCTTACCACTGCTGATCCGGACCCGGATATAAAAAAATTATAAACAATTGATGAACATTGTAGGAGGAGATAGTGATTTTTCGGGAGGCCTATGAACCTTCCTGTGTGGGCTTAGGTTGAATGTATCAGATTATAATTATTGCTTAATTGACCTTGACGACTTATTCTTCAAGTTGGTCAAGTTTGTGCAGTAGCACCCTATCTAGATAAGCTAGATAACGCGTGGAAAAACATCAAAAAAAAGCCTAATCAGCGACACCCTTAAGGNTTAATAAGTTGACCTTTATTTAAACTTTTAAACATCATTAATTTATTAGGACCGACTTCCACTATATTCTGTACATTAATTTATGAATAAAGACCGCTTAATTGTTTTCTAAACATTTATTCGTATTATTAAATTTTTAGAAAATTTAAATTTGAATTTTTAAGTCTTTGAAACTAGAAATTCAGCAAACCAAAATTCGTATTTTGTGTAGAATTATTCAAAGAATCGAAAAAACATAAAGATATCAAGAAAAAAACAATTTTTCTCCAGAAAAAAGGCATGCCCCCTTGAAATGCGCATAATCCCCTTTGACCCCTTGAAATGCCTACTTTTTTTGTATTTTTTTTGCATTTCAAGGGGTTAGCGACTGTATTGGAAAAAAAACCTTGAAAATCGGTTAATAGACGAAGCCAAACATAATTTTTTAAGAATTGATTTTGGCACTTTTCTAGAGCTCATTTGTGCGATCGAAATTTTTTTGGTTTTCTTAGAATGACCCTCTAAACTCTTTTCTCCAAATCAATCGCAAAATGAACCTTTTCTCATTCTCAGTTTGTTCAGGAGAGCCGATTCAAAAATATGTTATTTGCCTAGACCACCCCCTTAAGGGGGTGGGCGTCGTAATTTTTTGAGCCCTTTATAGAATTAATTTATGATACATTAATATCGGTTATGACTAAAGTTGACCCAAGGAATCTCATGGTGGCAATTATTTTTATCAAAACAATCTAGAACAAAATCTAGAATTTTCAAAATTCGAATATTTTTTTGCTTCAACCCGCTTAAAACCGGTATTCTACCATGATATGAACATTTTTTATTGGTGAATATGACCCACCGAAAACGATGCATGACATTAAAATTATCGGAAATGTCNCATTTCGTATCATCACAACACACTCTGTAAGGCACTATAGGTGTCTCTAGTCATCTTGGCAGAGGAAAGACTATGATAAAGGGAAAAAGGGTACAAAACGAACACAAGAAGACAAAAAAAATATGGACCCCATAGGGATGCTATTGAGGTGGTAAAACGATCAGGCACGAATCGAATAGGTTAAGCTCTAAATGGTCGACGAAATGCGCGTAGAGAGAAAAGCAGGCTATATGCAGGCTAGAAAAAATACGCCTATTGGGACAATGACGCAGGAATCCAAATTCGAAATAGGTAAGCTCAAATTGACCACGAAAAGCCGCTAGAGAGCAAAAGCGGGCCATGTGGCAGGCTAAAAAAATGAGGCTAACGGTAAATCGGGTTCGGAAAGCGAAAATAGTAAAATTTGAAAAAATGCCCCTCACGCTAGAGAGCAAAGTAAAATTAAGAATTTTTTTTTCAAATATAGTGAATGTTCTTGTTCTGCAATCGAATTTTGGCATATTTCGTGACAATTTTTTACAATGATACAAAGTTCAGAATACCATCTTGAATTGCCTTTTTTTAAGAAAGTTTTTTTTTGTCGATGATTCTAATCATAAAAAAATATCGAATTACTTTTATTTGTTTTAATATTCGTCGAGATGTTAATCGAGTACAAATTTTTCTAAAAAAAATGGTTCGGAAGAGAGATATAAATTATGATTTTCAGTGCTCAAAATTAATCTAATATATAACTTCTGTAGGCAGGTTTTTCAACAAAAAATATTTTTACGTAGTTTTTATCATAAACCATCATTTGTCAGCATAATATACTCGAGATTATAAAGCGATACTGACAAATGTTTTTTGTACAGTAAAAAGTAATGTTTGACATGGGAAACTTTTTTGTTTTTTCAGTAACTGAATAGACTTATTGAATTAGCTGTTCTGAGGCAACCGGGAATTTCACGAAAAGTATGTTTTTTTGCATTATATTGATCTAAAATTTTTATTTGACGACTATTTTCCAATAGTAATGTCCCGGCGGGCCCCTACCCGGAGCTGTATTATTATTTGTGCACTTGGGCATGACAACACTTTTGATGTGAAAAAACAAGATTGATGCCAGACCAAATTGATTATTAATGGTGAACTTAAGTGCGAATTCCTAAATTAAAGTAATTCTCTTTAAAACATAAATTTAGATTTTTATAGGTTTCTCTCTTAATATTATTAAGATACATGCTTGCGCCGGTGTTGCGGGGCTGTTTAATTAATGTCTGTAACTTAGGGCATGCCAAACTTTGATTTAAACAATGTTTAGAAACTAATATTTTACATATATTTTTTTCGCAAATAGCATTATCAAAAAGTTTTGCTCCCGGCGGGCCTGACAGGGCTATACAAATGTTACATTTTTTTGTTTTAAAAGAAATTGTGTACTAAGGCATGGAAAATTTTATCTTGCCGTACTGATACAGAAAAATGGGATTTCGAAAATTTTTTTTTATAAATATATCTGATCTATATTTTTTTGTAAATTTGAACAATTTCAGCTAGTTTAGCCATCCGCGGACCTGCGGGGTCTATGTTTTATTGTGTCACTTGGGCATGCATAAACTTTTGATGTGAAGATTGGGATTGAATACAAGAAAATAGATTCCCAATGGAAACGTCATGCATTCAAAATTAATAAATAGATTGTATTTAAAAATCATTAAATTAAGATTTTTATAAAGTTTCTCTTTAATCATAATTATAGAAGCATTGCCCGGTATACTGGGCAGAGATTTTCAAATTTTTCAAACTGTAATTTGTTAAAGATTATTTTGTTAAAAAATGGGTTTCACCAATTCTGTACTTTGTTCATAAAGCTAATTAGAAAGTTATGTCGAAAACACTAATAATGCACACAAGATATATATTTGGCATCATAAACAGAGCTTATTTATACGACTTTGAAGATTCTAGGATATCAAATAATAATAAAGTTATTTTGGTAAGATTTTCACCTGGAAACAAATGTGTTAATTTTTGATGAGTTTGAAACTTAATTTCGATAAACAGATATCAATTTACCTTCAAAACATCAGGTTTCATATTGTCCTTTTGCTCTCTTAGCGGCTCCTGTGGTCTCTTTGGAACAATCATAGTGTATTTTCGACTTCCCTGAAACAAATTTAACTCATAGCCAAAAAAAAATAGGTCCACGCAAATGCTCGCATTGGCTCTCTAGCGGCTCTTGATGGTCATTTGGAAATTTTAATGTATTTTTGCATCTCTGATACAAATTAACCATACAGTTGTGCGAAGATATGCTTCGTCATATGCTTTGAATTTGGCTGCGTTTTGTACCCTTGCCTAATAGCGACAAACAGGTTCAGGTGCGCTCTGTTGATTTCATAAATTTAGACCGATTCATCTTTATGAAATTATTTGTCGCAATACCCAAGGCAAGAAAAATTTTAATGTTTTTTGTTCATATGAAAGTTGCATAAATTGTTTCGCAATAAGGGGGTGGGGAAGAAATTAGATATTTGAATCGGCTCTCTGACAACTGAGAATGGGATGGTTCTTTTGTCGATTGATTTCGAGAACGATGTTCAGTGGGTATCTGAGAAAACACAAACAAAAATTTAGATGCACAAATGAGCTCTATACAAGGCCTAGAAAAGTGCGAAACATATCATAAAAAGTTATGTTTTGGCCTTTGTCTATTAACGATTTTCATGATTTTTTTTCAATATATTTTTATTTTGAAAAAATTTCCGAAAAAAAGTGTCTCAAAATATATCGTCTTGAATAAGTCAATTTCTCGTCGTGTGTTCACTGCTGTTTCTTTGAGCCTAATTATCGAAAAATTAGAGCATTTTTTTGTTTTGGAAATGACCAAAAAAACTATTTGAGGTTTTAGCTAGATTATCAAATCGCTTTGAGGTCTTTTAGATACTGAAAATACAAAGATTTGAAAAAATATGAAATTGGTATACATAGACGTAAGCCAAACATAACTTTATAAGAATTGATTTTGGACTGTTCTAGTGTTAGAGCTACATTTGTGCGATAATATTTGTTTCTATTGTTCTAGAATAGACACTGAACTCTTTTCTCGAAATTCAATTGAAGAACATTTTCATTTAGTTTTCAGGAGAGCGATTCAAAATATATTTGCTTCACCCCTTATTGGGAACTTTCAATGACAAAACATTAAAATTTATTCTGTTGGGTTTTGGCACATTTTAAATACATTATTTTATTCATTGAATTGCTTGACGTTTTCCATGGGAATATATTTTCTTGGTATAAATCCAGATCTTTCAATAAAAAGTTTTTTGCATGCTAATGTACATCATAAAACATATGAAGCCCGGCAGTGCCCGCGGGACAATATATGAAATTTTTTGTTGTCAAATTAAAAAATTAAGATCGATATATTATAAAAAAATATATTTCGAAAAATCACATGTTTTTTATCATAGTAAGGAAGAATAATTTTCATGCCCTTAAGTGCCAAATTGTCGTTTAACACAAAAATTGTAAACATGATAGCCTGCATGGCCTGCCGGGAGGAAAACTTTTGAAATGCTTTGCGGCAAAAAATTAGTATGTAGAAATTAGTTTCTATACATGTGTTTAAGTATAAAATGGTTAATAGACGACCAACATAATTTTAGAATTGATTTTGCATTTCTAGTGCTGTAGAGCTCATTGTGCGATCGAATTTTTTTTGTTTTCTTAGAATGACACTGAATCTTTTCTCGAATTATTGCAAAAATTTAGTTCATTCTCATTTGTTCAGGAGAGGGTTCAAAAATATTAATTTGTTCCCCACCCCATAACATGTATAAAGTTTTGTTTTTATTTTAAAATGGCGTGAAAATGTCTCATATAACATGAAGCATGGCATGAAATTAGTCTTGTTAAAGGCCTTAAATCTCCATTACCTGGCGCAAGGTAAGACATTTTTTGTGCTCAAAAAGCCTAAAACTCCTCCGCAATACCTGCCGCAAGGTATGACATGTTTGCTCAACAAATCCTCAACATCTCGCATAACTGCGAAGGTTGACATTTTGTGCTCTACAAAATCTGCGCATAACCTGCGCAAATAATAATTTTTGTGCTCAAAGATTCTAAATCTCCGATAAAGGCGCAAAGTATGAATTTTTTGTGCTCAAAGGCTAAAATTCGCCAATAACCTGATCTAAGTAAGATATGTTTGTGCTCAAAGGCCTCAAACTCCTCGCAATACCTGCACAGGTAGGAATTTTTGTGCTCAAAAGGCCCTACAATCCCTCGAATAACCTGGCGCAAGGTAGGACATTTTTGTTGCTCAAACGTCCCTAAAAATTATCTGCAATACCTGCCGAAAGCTATGAAAATGTTCTTTATTGCTATGATCTGGACGCTATCATCGGTCGGGAAAGTCTGACATGAAATGGTTAAAGTTGACAAATTCTGCGTCCTGTTGTTCGGACTGGCAAAGTTTCAGATAACCGTGCGTCTGTAAACGGTTCGTGAAAGGTTTTTGAGTCAAAGTGCGCCTGTCGGTGTCCTGTTAAACGGATTCTCATGTAAGCGTTTTTACGCAATTAAGCTTTTGTCGGACAAAAACTTCAAAAAAAATTAAAACGAAATCTAAATCGAGATTTAGAGGCTTTTTCAAAGCACTTCTCCGAATTTCACAAAAATTTCGATTATATCTTATATGAGATAAAACTAGTTTAACAATAATCGTAGAGCTTTTTTTGAAATTTTAATCAGACTTTCTTCTGGAGGCATATGAAGGTCACGGAAATTTCAGAGAAATCCAAAAAAAAGTAGGGTGAAATATATTTCGAACGGCTCATCCAAAAAAAACTTCTATCATTTTTCATAATTTAGTTGCTAACCTTATGGGCGATTTGAACCTTGAACTTCAATTTCGATTATTTTTGTCCTTTCCGGTCTTTTCAAAAAATGAAATTTATGGCTTATGGTTGGGGTTAAGTATATTTTTTCAAAATGAAGTTCAAAATAAGCGTTTGCTTTAATTACCACTAAAACTTCAAAATATCACCTTGACGTAAGCCAACTTTCTGATCAGTGTTTTAGTAGCTTTCTTTTGAGCCTACTTTAACTGGTGGGCCTACCGAAAAAAAAGCGATTTAAGTATAAATCTTGTATTCATTAACGAACCTTCATAAGGAGGCGGTGGAGGCAGATCAGCATTGTTAAACGGTTTTGCTTCCTCTTTATTTCCTTTTGAATCTATTCCCGGATAAGGTGGTGGTAAATCCATCCTTTTTTAATCTAAAGAAAATTCTAATAGCTTGACGTACATTACGTATTATAAAATTGGGCTAAAATGATGTCAATGGGCAACACTTTTGGCCAAAAGCTCCTGTACTCCATCCATGTTCAATTTTCAGGGCGAAAACCTTTTAACGAGGTTAATTTTATCAGATGCTGATTTTTATTTGGGTTAAAGCAGAAATGATGAAGAATTATTAAATCTTGAAAGAAGCAGAAAAAATGAAATAAAAACCATTTTCATCTCTCAATTCCGAGAAACCAATTATATGTGGGCACGCCTATATTGGGGGGGAAACCCCCCAAACCCCCCTAAGTGTGTTCGATGTGTTCACTCAATTCCGAGAAACCTTTTCTTTTTCTTTCGTTTTGACAAATAGATGGAATGGGAGTCTCAGGATAATTTAAATCGAAAGACAGTTCAAATTTTATTTTGAGTCGAATCGAATTTATCGATGCAAATAACCAAAACTGATTTTTGTGACAAATCTATTTCATATCGATTACGAGGCCCCTGGTTATTTTTTGCCACTTTTTTGTCAAAATTTTTATCTAATTCGGAGATTGACAACGACTCATCCGATTAAGTTCTGAGATAGCTCAAACTCTCTCCGATCAATTTGGAGCATTTTATATGACCCGAAGGCCTTATAAAATAAGAGTCCCACACCCCTTAAGAAGTCAATCGAATGAGTCGTTTTCAAAAGCCGAATTATATAAAAATGTAGGCTAAAAATGGCAAAAATGACCAGGGGGCCTTGTAATTGATATATATTATAATTCATTTTAATGTACGTTCTTCTGTAGTTACTAGAAATAAGCTTGTACATAGCTTGTGTATATTAGAATTGTGCGTGTATTTAATACTGTACTTCTATCAAATTATTTTTCTAAGGCAAATTTTATAAAATAAGGCAAGATAATGGTCCTGTTAGCGGCCTTTTTCATGTATCCAGGATATATTGAGCAAAATATAAATGAGTAGATGAATCTCCACCCTAAATCTGGTCGGGAAGCCCGATTAAAATATTGCCAAATTTGGTGAGAATAATTTAGTCAGCTGAAACTTATAGATGAATCAAAGGACGATCATCTACCCGCATTTAGAACCATTGGAATCGGCGACAATACCAAAAAAAGAACCTTGCCTTGGAAATTACTAAAAAGGGCAGTGCGTATGAATTCATGTTTTTGGACTTTTAACCTTGAGGCATTTATGTATAAATGACCTTGAGGAGGTACTGATACTATTTGAGAAAATGACGAAAGCAATTGCAATTTTTCTCAGTAACCTCACATCCGATTCAAAATTTTGAAATATAGAAAAAATGTTCATTTTTCAAACAATAATCTGGCCGATTTAGAATTTTTTCTTGGTTCGCGAAAAATAAATTTTCTAACTAAAGTTAGATTAAAATATTGGCGAGAATAAAGTTAGAAAAAAAAATTCGCAAAACTAGAAAAATTTTAAATCGGCCAGATTATTGTTTGAAGGATGAACATTTTTTCTTAAAATTTTGGATCGGATGTGTGGTTACTGAGAAAAATTGCATTTGCTTTCGTCAAAATTAAAAATTTCAAATCGGCCGAATCCAAGCTATAGAATTAGGAATGATTAATTAATTTTGTCGATTCGTTGTGCACTTAAAACTGCATGTCATGCTCTGAAAGAGAACAAATATTTCGATCGTTATTTTTTTGCCCGAATCAGTCCAGTCTCCAATTTTCAGAAATTTCTGTGAACCGATCAGTACCCCCTTAAACAACTTAAGAAATATCAATTTCGTTGTTTTGCTTATTCTCAACGCAGAGTCACGTTTCAGATTTTATTGAAATTTAACGTATCCATTATACCATATAATTTATACGGTGAATCCTATGGAATCCTTATAGCCTATATCGTATAGAAAAAACGACCTTAATTACATAGGTAGGATTATACCCGGGGCTAGGGTAATATATTATACCCGAACCTAAGGGCCTACTGATACCAATCTGTGATATCTATCACGGAACAAGCTAGGCTTTTATGCCAATTTTGAGATTTGATAACTTGGTGTTATTCTATGTTAACATAATTGTTTTGGGCATGCGTTTGAGAATGGTTTTACTTTTGAAATAAAATATTATAGATATAAATTATATGGATTACCGGACCTCAGAGTACAAATCCTAAATATTTGAAAAATGCGAAATCTGAGCATTTCATTGGTTGATCCTTTCTCAACCTGACCAATGAAATCGGCCTATTCCGCAATCAACGGNTTTGATTGGGTGCTAATATCTTGCGTTGTTTGTATCATTCAAATATTTAGGATTTGTACTCTGAGGTCCGGTAATCCATATATTATACACATAATTTTCACATTATATCATATAATGTGAATATTCCAATTTAAGGCAAACTTTGTTGCACAAACAATTTTGCATGTGAAGCCTTTCGAAAACGACTTTACTGACGCGTTGAAAATGACCAAAACAAGTTCAGGAAAGTGTCTTTAGTCGGACGCGTCCTAAATATTTTCCAAGTACTGTCCTACGAAACGTACTTTACTGTACTATAAAAAGATGCATTGGTATTTAAACGCCTAAGAATAAGCGGAGACAACCCTGGTAGAAGTCTACTTTATATGAACAATTCTCCAGTTTATATCGAAAATCCTGCTTAGTCGTCGATTATCGCAGTGACGTCACAAGAATTGAAAGTGACCAATGAAATGACAGGATTCTCGAGAAGTGACTAATGAAATAGCTGGATTTCTCTATTTGTGACGTCACTGCGAAAATCGACGACTAGGCAGGATTTTCGATATAGAGTATATTTGGGGCCGAAGGGCTTTATCTAATCATAGGTCTGATATGCTAGTAATAATGCTTATTAAGCATTATCGCACAGCACAGTATGATACATATCGATTACGGGCCCCCTAGTCATTTTTGCCACTTTTTTAGTCAAAATTCTTAATTAATTCGGCTTTTGAAAACAACTTATCGTCCTTAGATAGCTCAAACTGAGCACAAACAGTTAATCATAAAAAAAAATTGGTACGAATTGGAACATTTTTATACAGAGAAGTTCGTCTAACAGGACGCACCCAATCAATATTAAAAGTACTATACTGTACCAAAAAAATATGCCTTGATATGATACATATGTTACATACGTATCGTAATATGGCGTCTTTTATTGCTAAAATAAAGTACTTTTCGCTGGACAATACTTTTAATATTGATAGGGTGCGTCCTGTTAGACGGACTTCACCGTATATTTTTCTCTGATATAGCTGAAATTGTTTAATTATCAGTTTTTGTTAAAAAATTGTAAACAATGGTCTGATTCGGACCATTATTTTATAATTCATTTTTCTCTAAACATTTTTGCTCAGTTTGAGCTATCTAAGAACTCAATCTGATGAGTCGTTTTCAAAAGCCGAAATATATAAAAATGTTGGCTAGAAAGTGGCAAAAAATGACCAGGGCCCCGTGATTGATATGTTACATACGTTCGTACCGTGGCGTATTTTTAGGAAACAGTAAACTTCTTTTAAATTCTAAGGACGCGTCCTACTAAAGACACTTTACTGTGAAAAATATGAATAAATAAAAAAGTCGCCAATTCTACATATAAATGAACCGAAGCGCATCAGAAGAGATAAATTCATAATTAACTTACATTATATATTATTAACAATAATGTGGGGAATGTTGAAATACTTAATTTTGCTTATGTATAAATACATAATGTGGCATGTTCAAAATTTCAATTTCCGCATACTCTGATAAATTATTCATACAAAAAATGATCAATAATTTCATTATGTGTTTTTTTTTCAAAAAAAATATGTATGATACTGTGTACACTGGAAGACTGTTTAATATTATATGAACTTATATATCTGGGGGGCCGATAAATTTCATTATATGAAAAATTATAAAATTCATTATGTAATTAATTACATAAGTATCCAGTATGTCACGTTTTTTTGCCTTCTTTTCTAATTTGCATAACTTGCTATCCCCATTGAGAACGATCAATTTTGGCAAATACCTACGTCTTTTACAGATTAACCAATCAAAACGGTGGAATTCAGATTGTATGCAAATTGGAAAAAAGAAAGCAAAAACGTGACATACTGTAGAATTCTTAATTTTTAAGATATATCTAACAAGGGCCATAGAAAAGGCAGATTAGCTTTTAATGGTTCGTTTTAGATATTTTGTTACACTTTTGTTGCAAGGAAGATTTTGATATTCAAGATATACTCATTAATAAGTAATTTTACAGCTTTTTGCTAGATGAAAAAATAAGTAATTTCACAACCGAAGTGCTTGAAAGTGAATCAAAGTAATGAAATATATATATATTATATGTTCATGTACATAATCATGTATATAATCATTGGTTGGTCAATAATGGGATTGAACAAGAAAGTAAAATATTAATATTTATTAAGAGGAAGCTCATGAACAGACTTAGGTAGCTTTTGATAATATAAGTTATATTATATAACCCACGCACCGGTGTACGGACAGAAACAAATATCAGGCGCAATATTGATATGAAATTTTGTTTTAGAATTTATTGGTGAATGGCGTCATTTAAAATATAATTTTTGCACGGTGCGTTGCCTTAATATGACCCCAAAAGGTCAAATTACAAAAATGACCCGTATGGGGTCATATTACATCGCATATGAATACATATAAGGTTTTTAACTGAAACTCTTCATAACCTTAAATTGTTCCGATATTTTTATACAAGACATACATGTAGAAATTAACCACATTTAATGATCTCGCCTACGCGCCAAGGATATTTAACTCTCCGTCTCCCAGGAGTGGGTCCTATTAAAAAGTTACCTTATAAAGATAATAAAATATTTGGGTTTTAAGGCACAGTATTAATTGAAAAGTTAGATTTTTAGCATTCCGCCACCACAGTCTCATTGAAAGAATAATATGAATAAAGGGCGAGAAAGAGGATGTTGGAGCTAATACGTTAAAAAATATTTCTAAAAAATCGAATGACTGTAGTTTTTAAGAATAAAAAGTGAGTACAGATTCTTGATTTCCTCTTAATAATAAGGTTGGAGGTAAATCTTTCGTTATCGTTTCTAACCACGCCAGATACAGCGCGGCAGGACATGAATTCACGCGTACTATTGGCAGTGTAACCACGATCAGATCGGCCTAAAACAAAGTGTAAGTGCTTTATGCATCAAACATCCAAGAAAAACGCAATGACCAAATTTTTTGCATTTTTTATTGTCTATTCTGAGAAAAATGCACATATCTAAAATTCCTTTTAGTGGCATCTAAAAGAATTTTTTTTGTAATTTGACACTTCTTAGGTGGTCAAATTTCAGTTTGTTCAAGTTGTACGCCAGAAGACCTGTTGATCTTAAAATAAGCCTACCTCTGTAGTTTTTCAATAGTAAACGTTTGGAAATGAGATTTTTGGCATATCACAACACAAAAAGGGGATCTTAAATTGTCCATATATTTCAAAATTGTCCGTATTTCCACAATTTCTCCCTATATTTTTCCAAACTGTTCTTATATTCTCCTAAATTGTCCTTATATATCATCAAATGATCCTTATTTTCCCCCAAAATTGTTTTCTATTGAAATTTTTTGCGTATGTTTAATATAAAAGAACAACTTGGATATAAAAGGACAGTTTGAAATATAATGGAGAAGTCGGGAAATATTTATACTGTCCAATGCGTCTAAGAGGACAGAATTTTTTTGGACGTTTTGTCCACCTGAAAACCTGTCGTATTAGAGAAAATTTTCAATAAAAATGCTCTAAAAAATCGAAAAATAGCGCTAGAGAGCTAAAAATGCAAGCCAAATGTGCGCAATACTCAGGCGCAAATTATAAAAAAATTGGGAGTAATCAGTCACCTGATTAAATTTTTTTTCAAAAAAAGAAGATTTTCAAGAAATTTTGGAAATTTTTTTTAGAAATCTACTTTTTTCAAAAAATTACCTAGTTGACTGATTACTCATTTATAAGTTACACCTATGCTTTTGATATAATTTTCCACCATATGATCAAACAATTTATGTAGTAATAAGACACTGTTTTCATTTCTGGTCTATTATTCCTGGATTATTTGGCTTTTCCTGGTTAAATTTTGTCCTCTTAGACACATTTGACAGTAATTAAGTAGGTACCTAAAGGTAGTTTTTTTTAGACGCGACAGATTTGACTTTTCACCAAAGACGAACCGTATGAGATATATCATATATGAGATTAAAATAAATGAGGACAATTTAAAAACAATATTTATATTCATTAATCAATGTCAAAAAAATGATTAATTGGTATACAGGAACAGATATTATTTTTCAGAAGTGATATTTCAAAATGTTCAATTTTAAGTATTTCACAAAATTATTTTAATAAATAGAAAACTAATTTAAGCAATTAAAAATTGTCCATAGATTTACTTGATTAGTATATCGACCAAGAAATAATATCAAAAGTGTACTAATCTGCTTTTATAGGGAAAAATAACAATTTTTTATGAAAATTGTGATTTTTTCATCAAAATTTTAAACCTACAGTATGTGTTTTTTTTGAGGGGGAACAGAGTATCAAGTGACCGGGAGAATTGTCTATATTTGAGAGAGAATTCTCCCGAATTGTTTACTTTTTGTTCCCGCGAAAAAAAAACACATACTGTATTTAAAAATAATTTTTGATTGATCATATAAAGATCAAATCGGAAAAAACGATGACGTAGGTCAGATCCTTGTGCATCGATTCCGATAGCAAAATAATTTGTGAACACCACTGTGAGCTTGTATCACGTGATATGCTATA
>SCLH01000113.1:85067-104302 GCA_004367855.1 Oikopleura vanhoeffeni
ACCGAGGCCATTTTGTCCGCTTAGACCGAGGCCATTTTGTCCGCTTAGACCGAGGCCATTTTGTCCGCTTAGACCGAGGCCATTTTGTCCGCTTAGACCGAGGCCATTTTGTCCGCTTAGACCGAGGCCATTTTGTCCGCTTAGACCGAGGCCATTTTGTCCGCTTAGACCGAGGCCATTTTGTCCGCTTAGACCGAGGCCATTTTGTCCGCTTAGACCGAGGCCATTTTGTCCGCTTAGACCGAGGCCATTTTGTCCGCTTAGACCGAAGCCATTTTGTCCGCTTAGACCGAGGCTATTTTGTCCGCTTAGACCGAGGCCATTTTGTGCGCTTAGACTGAGGCCATTTTGTCCACTTAGACCGAGTTTTGCTAAAAATGCCCTAATAATGGCTTCATAATACAAGCCAAATTTTTACGTGACTTGGGCGCATCTTTTTAGAAAGTTTGGGAGTAATGAGTCATTTTTAACAAAAAATTGTATTCTATGAAAAATAGACTCATTGTCTAAGCGGGGCAACGGTATGAAACGCGGGCCAAAAAAATATTTCGGCCATGAGTAAATCGACCTCGGGAATCCGAATGCGGAATAAGTTAAGCTCTAAATGGTCAACATAAGCCGCTAAAGACAAAAAACGCGAGCCATGTGCAGGCCCAACAAGATTAGGACTGTTGGGTCAATTGATATCAGCGAATGTACCATTTTTCGTTGCCTTACGACCCTATGAAAATGCTTTGTTTTGTCTCCTAAACAATAAACCATTGTTTGTGCCTCATCACTGGCCAATCAAAGCGCTCGCTTGGTGAAAGTTAACAAAGCGTCTTGAGGGAACGAGTCTTAAAAATGAGAAATCCTGTATATAACGGATTTACCTTAAGGTATTTTTTTTAGGTGGGCCCACCCTTCTCATGACGATTACGAGAAAACCATAGGCGATATCGAGAAACGGTTTTTTGCATTCAACTGCCAATTAAAAAAGCTCAATAGAGAAATTTTATTAAATTGCTTTGACATCCGGTTCACCGGATATAAACCGAAATATAATTTTTTGGTAGGTTCGAATCTCGATGGGCCCAATTTTTTTTTTCTTTAAATTAGTGGAAAAGTTTATTTTTTATGTTTTTACATTCTTATATCACGATTGTCTACACAGTAACTGCTATATTTTTGATGAATTCCTGGACGAAAAAAACGAGTTTAGATTTTTTTTTTCTCTAATTTTATACTGAAAATACCTATATAATAAATCTTCGGTTACCGGTGAACCGGTAGTTCGACGAATAAGACAAAATTTCTCCATTGAGCTTTTTTAGTTGGCAGTTGAATGCAAAAAACCGTTTCTCGATATCTCTTATGGTTTTCCCGTAATCGTCATGACTAGGGTGGGTTGACCTAAAAAATTACCTTTGGAATGGCGCTGGAAGGATCTTTCAAATCTCCAGAAATGTTTGAACCGGCGAGAATGCCTGTAGCTGCTGGGAAGAAAATTGAAAATACTTCGAAAAAACCAGATCCTTCAGAAAACTTTGGCATCAGATTTTCCTTCAAGACCGACGTATGCATATTGAAATGACCTTGAGAATTGATACTTTTCAGGTGCAATGGTCGACCAGTCAAGTTCACAGTAGGTTGTGATCTGATATCTGCCTCCAGCTCACTAGACAATAAGTTAATATATTACGACAAAACAGATATATTTAGTACGGGGCCTCCTCGAGATTATTAGCCATTCCGGCCTTTTATACCGCCATAATCGCTGGAATAATCTACCAAAGGGCCTGTTGACACGGAATATTGAACCACTTGAATTATATATTTTTAAATACTGTGATTCTTGTCTAAGCGGACACTTTGAAAAATCCGGTTTTCTCCGCTTAGATTTACCCGGTTTTCTCCGCTTAGACTTAATCGGCTCTAAATCACCCCTAGAGNGTAACTTTTCGATCAAAAATAATAAAACATTCAAAGAAAAATTTCTGAAAGATCAAAAAAATTTCGATCATAAAATACACAGGGTGCTATCCGCAGACATCAGTCAAATGTATTGTAATATTAATGTAGTTCGATGCGTCTCTATAATTCTAGATAAAGTCTACGGAAATCCTGTAAAATATTTTAATTTTAAGGGAACCGACGGGGTACTGTTACCACCCCCTAAAAGAGAATTATTTAAAGGTTTTTTACTAAAAACACTTCAAAAATTTAGTATAGTTAACACACCAATTGGTGTTTATCAACAAAAAACCGGACTCAATATGGGCAGTGCACTAAGTCCTATGCTTTCTAACATTTTTGTCCACGCATTGGAAACAAAAGTCTTGGATAAATATATTAAGAATAATAAACTCATACATTACAGTAGATTTGCCGATGACTCGTTAATAATTTTACACAAAAACTCAGTCAGGAGCTTCACAAAAGATCTCAATTATTTTGATAAATCGTTAAACTTTACAATTGAGCATATGAACTCAAATAATGAAATTATATTCTTGGATATGACCATATTTATCAATAATGAAAATAATTTAGAATTCAAAAAGTATCGAAAAAACTCGGTAGAAACTGTGATATCAAACTTTGAGCACTCAGTTGTCAGTAAAAAATATCTAAAAGGGGGTATAATGACCAATTTACACCGCGAGTATGATGCAAGTAGCTCCCACGTAAACTTTCTAGAAACTTTGGAGGAACTTAAGGAAGTGTTTAGTAGAAATAGTTATCCACCAGCTCTTGTCAATAGTAAAATTAGGCAATTTTTATCAGATAGCGTTAAACCCCCTCGAAAACCTATGATACATACTGTATGCTTCGAATACTCTTCCCCAGTTATAGAATACAGTATATGTGAATTGATAAGAAAAATGTCACAAATACTGCCAAATTTTTTAGTAAACGTTTCTTACCGAAGCGTCAAGGTTAGCAAACTTTTTTCATTTCGTGCAAAACCTGAAATTGATAAATTTGAGAAAAATGATTGTGTATACGAATATTTATGCCCGTGCGAAGAAACATACATCGGTGAAACATGTAGAACTCTAATCACTCGTATACATGAGCATCAACAGCCCTCTAGTCAAAGTAATATTTGCAATCACATTTTGAGCTGTGATGTATATATTGCAGATTCGAATGATTTTGTGTCAAAAAATCTGCATAACTTTACCAGTCCTGCAAAAGCAAAATTTTCAAATTTTAAAGATAAATTTAAAATCATTAAGAAAGGGTTCAGGTACAAAAAAGATCGTAAAATTGCGGAAGCTTATTTCATACGAGTGAAAAAGCCCTCTCTTAATGACCAATGGTACCATAAAGCATTTAAACTTTTCTGATTTTGATTCTGTGCTAACCAATTCTGCATAAATAATGCAAAGACTTAAAAATTTTTTTATTCTCAAGAAATATGAAAAATTTAAAAATTCTAGATCTCTGTACTGTTAGTGTAAGATTTGAAACTTGTTAAAAAATCACATCTTTGAAAATGATAATAAATCGAAACGTTAGATAAAAATTATGTTGTTAAATTATTTAAACTCTAAAATTTCTTTGAAAATAATTTCTTCTACAGTATACATATGTGTTATTTTCGAGGGAACAAAAAGTAAACAATTCGGGAGAATTGTCCTCAAAATATAGACGATTCTCTCGGAAACTTGATATTCTGTTCCCCCTCAAAAAAACACATACTGTATTATTTGAAAGCTTGTTTAAAAAAGAGATTCAAAATTTTGTTCGATTATTCAAATCTTTTCATAAAAATAATCAATTGAAACCTTTTATCTCGATACAAAGTAAACTTAACTTTAAACTTTGTGTCATTTTAACCGAAAAATATCTAATCTGCTTCAACCACCCCCTTAAAAAAACAAGGTGGTAAGCAAAAATGGTAATATAAAACTTATTTTAAGTTTACCTAAATTCTTTGGGAATGAAAACTCCAATAATATAGTTCAAAATTGAAACCAACAAAATGCATAAAAGTACTCCTTGTGCCTTTGATTCCCAGGCCATTCCTGCTTGTGTAATTCCAAGTAATAAAATCAGAGTTATAGCTCCAACAATTCTTACATCATGTTCAAAAGAGACCATTTCAAGTCCATTAAGTTGTAATAAATCTCGAACAGTTTCGGCAAAACCTACGACATATAGAGCAACGGCGATTGCATTTGCTGCTGAGAATATAAGACCGATTGCACCACCAAATTCGGGACCAAGAGATCTAGAAATCAGATAGTAAGCACCTCCACCACGCACTTGACCATTTGTACAAATTGCAGACATAGAAATCGTTGTAAGAACCGTTACAACAGTCGCTGAAAATTAATCATGGTTAAATAGATACTGTGATTTCTGTCTATAAGGACAGGTGAGATTTTCCAAAATTGTCCTTAGCAAAATTTTTCCAAATTGTCCTAAGCTAATTTTCCCTAATTGTCCTTAGCAATCTGTCTAAAGCTATTTTTAAAAAAGCGGTAATTTTTTCCCAAAAAAAAGTGAAGACCTTTTTTTTTTTTGCTCTTCACCCATATGTTGTTTTATAAAATTTTTTGAAAATATACTCTTTTGATTATTTTTCCCAAATTGTCCTTATAGAGGGACGGACCAAAATCTAAAAGCGTAGGTTTTGGCCATATTTTCCCCAACTTTTCCTTATAGAGGGTGTCCTTATAGACAGAAATCACAGTACGAAAATTAATTTTTAAATAGCTTCAAACGGAGTTTTAAGGGGGTGGTCGTCGCATTTTAAGGCTAAAATGGGGTTTTCAATGGCCAATTGTCGCAAAAGTACAAATCGTTGGACTAAATATTACCGCTCTGATATATTTGAACAAAAATCTTGCATCCTAAAAAAATCGAAAGTGGCTCGTCCAATCAGAAACGTGCTTACAAAACTGACGGAATTATTTTTCAAAATGTAATACCTTCCTGGGTTTTCAAGGTACAAGAATGATTTATGACTATAATTAACCGGACAGAACGTGGGCAGGTCATCTCAGAGCTTTTACGAATTATTCTTGGATTTGGCTTCAGAATCACCAAAAAGTTATTGGACTTTTGTCAACGAAAAACAAGCTGAAATTAGAGAAATTTTGAAAATACACCCAGTCATAATCTGGAAAAAAATAATCGTGGCAAAATTATCCTTCAAGCGTTTGTAGAAGATATACTAACTACTTTCTTAAAATATGATTCAATGTTTATTTTGCTTTGAATAGAACACACTGAACAGTTCGTTGATGTTACGAGTCTTACTGACGCTAGTATTTCGTCACAGCCTTTTCGAGGTTCTAAAAACTGTATTTTGTTTGTAATTAGCTGTTAAACAAATTATGTGAACTTTGAAGACAAATATAACTATATTAATATTAACTATTATTAATATACTTATATATTAAATATACTGACAAAATATTCTAACAACTTGCAAGCACCATAATTTTTTGTTTGAAAAAGTACTAAGCAAATGCTTCGATAATAATTCACTTGCTAAAATCTCAAAAAATCTCTAGCCAGTTTTATTAATACACGGTGATACATACATTATGTACAGTTTCTTCAATTTAAATCAAAAAACGTCTCGAAAATGATTATTTGAAATTTTGTGTAGGAACAATGGGCCATCGACACAATTCATTTTTTGGGTAGGCTAAAAATTGGATCGGATCAGAAGACTGACAAAAAACTGGATCGGATCCGATTCCGATCCAACTGTACCGACCCCTAGGTTAACAATTAAATTTTATGACTGAATTCGTCCGCTTGAACACACTTTAGAACACACTTTAAGGTAATTTTTATTTTAGGTTAACCCACCCTAGTAATGACGATTACGGGAAAACCATAGGCGATATCGAGAAATGTTTATTTGAATTCAACTGCCAACTAAAAAAGCTCAATGGAGAAATTTTTCCTTTTTTATTAGACAACCGGTTCACCGGTAACCGGATATCTATTATATAAGCATTTTCGGTATAAATTTTGAGAAAAAAAATCGAATCTCGTTTTTTTCTTCCTGGAATTCATCAAAATTATAGTTAAAGCAGTAAATGTGTAGATAATCGTGATATAAGAACGAAAAAGCATAGAAATTCAACATTCCAGCTAATTTTAAGAAAAAAAAATTCTGGGCCCACCGAGATTCGAACCTACCAAAAAATTACTTTCCGGTTTATATCCGGTGAACCGGATGTCAAATCAACATGATAAAATTTCTCTATTGAGCTTTTTAGTTGGCAGTTGAATGCAAAAAAACGTTTCTCGATATCGCCTATTGTTTTCCCGTAATCGTCATGACTAGGGTGGGTTAACCTAAAAAAAAATTACCCAAGCTGTAGTAAGAATTTTCAATAAAAAATTTTAAAAATGTTTATTGAATAGTTCTTACCTAAAGCTACGATTGCAATTGATCCCAAAACTCCAGCTTCACCAACAATATATGACATTCTAAGAAATAGGATTACTCCCCAAATATTGAGCAGACAGCGAATAAGTACGCCTTCTATCCAACCAAACTATACAAGGAATTATCTTTTGCTTTAATTATTTGTAGACTATCAGACTAAATTCATGTTTGGGGGGGATTGGGGTTAAGGGAGTGGGCGTCGATAATTGGGCTCTTTTTTACACATTTTCAAGGGAAGTTTCTGAGAAACCTGGCTTCAGAAATAATTATTTCTTTTTTCCAAATACGTAGTACAACTCGTAAGGAAGGTGCCAGTNATGACGATTACGGGAAAACCATAGGCGATATCGAGAAATGTTTATTTGAATTCAACTGCCAACTAAAAAAGCTCAATGGAGAAATTTTTCCTTTTTTATTAGACAACCGGTTCACCGGTAACCGGATATCTATTATATAAGCATTTTCGGTATAAATTTTGAGAAAAAAAATCGAATCTCGTTTTTTTCTTCCTGGAATTCATCAAAATTATAGTTAAAGCAGTAAATGTGTAGATAATCGTGATATAAGAACGAAAAAGCATAGAAATTCAACATTCCAGCTAATTTTAAGAAAAAAAAATTCTGGGCCCACCGAGATTCGAACCTACCAAAAAATTACTTTCCGGTTTATATCCGGTGAACCGGATGTCAAATCAACATGATAAAATTTCTCTATTGAGCTTTTTAGTTGGCAGTTGAATGCAAAAAAACGTTTCTCGATATCGCCTATTGTTTTCCCGTAATCGTCATGACTAGGGTGGGTTAACCTAAAAAAAAAATACCTAAGCTGTAGTAAGAATTTTCAATAAAAATTTTTAAAAATGTTTATTGAATAGTTCTTACCTAAAGCTACGATTGCAATTGATCCCAAAACTCCAGCTTCACCAACAATATATGACATTCTAAGAAATAGGATTACTCCCCAAATATTGAGCAGACAGCGAATAAGTACGCCTTCTATCCAACCAAACTATACAAGGAATTATCTTTTGCTTTAATTATTTGTAGACTATCAGACTAAATTCATGTTTGGGGGGGATTGGGGTTAAGGGAGTGGGCGTCGATAATTGGGCTCTTTTTTACACATTTTCAAGGGAAGTTTCTGAGAAACCTGGCTTCAGAAATAATTATTTCTTTTTTCCAAATACGTAGTACAACTCGTAAGGAAGGTGCCAGTACTATTCAGAGCATCTGATACTTCAACATACGCTCAGAAAATGATGTTTAGTAAGCGTCTCTAAAAGCACTAAAAAGCCTAGTAGACTCCTCATTCATCTCTCATCACTTTTTATTAATATTTGCAATTTGGAATGAATACATGTATATAAATGCACATCACCAAATGTAAGCCTTTTCAAAATTTTGCCTATAGTGGTCAAAACAGCTTATTTGGGAGCCTCGCGCAAACGCCTACGTCCTTAAATATATATGGAAAATTTTCATTTTGTACATCAAATTCACCGCAAAGCTTAGGCGTTCAAAGATTAAGGTTCAAATGTAGCCCTTTTTTATTTTTTTCTCTAAAGTCTCAGGAACGACTTCTGAATTTCTAGTTTTTGTAGAAATTCTGAACGATACATTTTCTAAAACCTACTTTATTTGAAAAAAATTCAAAATTCAGAAAAATCCTGGGAGTTAAAAAACTCAGGGACAAATTCTCTACAAAATAGGGAAATCAAAAAACTTATCTGTGAAATCTCAATTATCGTCACCCTTCATTTAACCTTTAATTTCAACCCCGAAAACCGACTTTTCTTTGAAAAAATCTCAAAACCAACAAAATTCTTGTAAGTGAAAAAACTTGGCAGAAAATTCTCTACAAAATAGGTGTATTAAAAAGTATTATACGCGAAGCTGAGATATCGACGCCCACTCCCTTAAACGTCCAACAGTATTTTTGACTTTTTTATGCCCTATTAAATAAATTGAAAATAAATAGCTTTTTTTAGATTACCCCATGGGGTCCCCAACGTTGCCCCCACCCTTACCCAATTTTTTTTTATTTGTTACCGAAAGTCCGGTAATACTAGAAACCAACCGGTGAAAATTTAAAATGTCGATTCTAATAAATCCGTCCAATTTATGGCTCATTCGAGAGTTGGTACTTGAAACTAGGTTATGAATTGGAGTCTGGACCAGTACCCATAACCAGCTAGAAAATAACGGCAGAAAAAATGACGTCTGTTTGATGCAGAAATCTATTCTAAAATATCTGACTCCTTTATAAATGGTATGGAGAGAAAGGGTGGGGTAACCTTAAAAAAGCTGCCTTGCTAGAAATACAATCGATTTGGGTTAAAATGTCTCAACTGCACGAAAACGCAGAAAAAAATTTCTATTTGAAAGATAAAATATAATTCTCTCAAAATTTTCTAGATTAATCCGTTCCTTTTTTCTATTGGATCTTCAGTAGTTTCTTCTTTTCTTTCGACTTCTCTGAGCGCCCTATGTTGGTCTTCTTTATGGTGAGTTGATATTCCTTGTGCTTCATGTAATTGTTCAAGAGTAGGTCTGGCTAGACGCGTCCTCAGGGTGTCGGGGTTTCTGTAATAATGTTCACGGGGCGTCACTTCGACGGTGTCTCGCCCGAAGGTTCGAATGTAACTTTTGGTGTTTGAATAAGTGTTCTGAGCCGAAGAATTTTCTTCACTTTCCGAAACACCGGACATAACACGGACCTAAATTTTCGAACAATAGAATGAATATCCTGACAGTGGTTGACACTTTTCGATTGATGTCGGGTGGCGGTGGTAATTTTATCTTACAGTTTCTAGTTTTTTTTAATGTGTAGTTTTTTGTGAAATAACTAAATTCTCAAAATTAACTATTTTTTATATTACGGTCGTTTACAGGGGCCAATTAGCGACTGTTAAATAAAATTATCACCCATTTATATTCACCTTTCTGAAATGAATTAAGATCAATAGTTCCAACAAAAAAAAACAGATTTTTTTAAAGTTTTCTGATGGATTTAAAATAATCTTGATGCATTCAAATGAGGTTAAAAATCGTATAATTGCGATATTTTCACCGTTTTTTTACACCCAGCATATTGAAGGCAGACTGAATTTAATTGCTTAGGTAGTTTTTATTTTAGGACAACCACCCCCTTGTCCTGACGATAACGGGAAAACCATAGGTGATATCGAAAAACGTTTCTTTGCATTCAACTGCCAACTAAAAAAGCTCAATCGAGAAATTTTATTAAGTTGATTTGACATCCGGTTCACCGGATATAAACCGAAATATAATTTTTGGTAGGTTCGAATCTCGATGAGCCCAAAATTTTTTTTTTAAAATCAGTGGAAAAGTTAAATTTTTATGTTTTTACATTCGTACATCACGATTGTCTACACATTTACTGCTTGAACTATATTTTTGATGAATTCCTGGAAGAAAAAAACTAGTTTAGATTTTTTTTTTCTCAAATTTTATACTGAAAATGCCTATATAATAGATCCCCGGTTACCGGTGAACCGGTAGTCCGATAATAAATAAAAAAATTCTCCATTGAGCTTTTTTAGTTGGCAGTTGAATGCAAAGAACCGTTTCTCGATATCATCTATGGTTTTCCGTAATCGTCATGACTAGGGGTGGTTGTCCTTAAAAAAAAGTACCTTAACAAAATATCTCTGAAACGTCATTCCTTTATTTCAGGGAAAAAGCAATATGAGTCATATTATATATGAGTCATATTATATGACTCAGGTAACTTTTTTAGCAGCGACAGATTTGACTTTACCACCACGAACTCAATAAAATATCACAAAACGTTTTTTTGAAATTTTTTGTCCAGTGGTGGAAAAATCACCGGTTCATACCCTGAATTACGGGTAAACTTCTGGAGAAAAATTTTAATAAAAATCGCATATTTTTAGTTTCCAGTTGGATTCAAAAAAACATTTTGTGATATCTCATACGGTTCGTCTGTCAAATCTGTCGCACCTAAAAAAAGTTATCTCAGTACTTCTTCAGAATATAAATATATTAAAAATAGTTTATTAAATATATCAATTGTTATTCATTGCTCCCTAAAATAAAATCCCCGAGCTAGTCCCAGCATGATATTTTCGAAGTGGTATTTCGATAAAAAAAAGGTTAAATGTAGGAAGTTATTAATAATAATCCGGGAAAGTTATTTCAATATACTACAGTTAAGTGTCTCTCTAGTAGGACGCGTCCTAAGGATTTTTAAAGTACTGTCCTGCGAAAAGTACTTAACTGATCCTAAAAATACGCTATGGTACGATACGTATGTAACAAAATGGTATTCATTCCAAGGTGCATATTTTTAAGGTATAGTAAAGTACTTTTCATAGGGCAGTACTTTTAAAATCCTTAGGACGCGTCCTAATAAAGACACTCTACTGTAAAGTTATTAAATATATAATTTAACTTTCGGGGTAGTTAGATTTTGGTTCAAGATTTGTTTTAAATAAGATAGTGATTTTATCCTACTTTGAAATTGACACATTCGATATTTTGAAACTTTGGGTCCGCCTTTATCTTTTTTTAAAAACATGTCCCTAAAGAGCCGTTTTTCAGTTTTATTCAAAAAAATCAGTTTCTTGAAAACAGCTCCACTGATTTTTTCGAGAAACCGGTAATTTTCGGTATATACGAGAAATCGAAAAAATGGCTGTTGAGTGAAAAAAATTTCAAAATTGTATGATGACCCAAAATTTCAAAAATATCGAATTTACAGATCCGAGGTTAAATCACCGAGATTAAATCTGCATAAAAAATAAAACAAATCCAAATCTATTACGGTACTTGCTGGTGCTTTTATGCCACTTTTTCAGCCAACATTTTAATTTAATTCGGCTTTTGAAAACGACTCATCCGATTGAGTTCTTAGATAGCTCAAACTGAGCAAAAATACTCAGAGAAAGATAAATTAACAAAAAGGTCCGAATCAGACCAAAGTTTCCAATTTTCCAACAAAAACTAATAATTAAACAATTTCAGTAAGGTCGCTTTTTTTTAAGGTGGGGCACGCTAAGGGGTATCTGTTCTGAGAGAACCAGACTAGATAGCGACAAAAGGTTTTTTGGAAATTTTTTATTTTTTCCGGTGATAACCGGTTCATCAGTAATTCGCAAAAAATCGTTTTTTCGGTCATTTTGAGCAATTTCGATGACTTATTTCTGGTCACGTGATCAACCTAGGAACCCAAAAAAGTTTTCTACCGCATATTTTTTTCGAAGGTTTCACATGCAGAAAACCATTTGTCGCTATCTTGTCTAGTTCTCCCAGTCAAAATCATTAGTGGCCCACGTAAAAAACGACCTAAGGTAACTTTTCTTATGTAACCCGATTGGTTTTACATCTGCCATTTGAGAACGAAATATTCCCAAACGGATTTTTGCATTCAACAGCCTTGAAGGATAAATATGGTCAACCAATGTTTTTTTTCAAAGAATGTCCGGTAATACCGGAAATTTACCGGTTAAAATTTAAAACGCCGGTTCTGAGAAAACCACACATTCTTCGAAGCCAATTTTTTGGCACTCAGTACAACTTGATTTTTTTTTGCAATTCAACACCCCTAAAATTTTCTTGTGAAAAACTGTAATATAACCCCCTTTAGAGGTGTCATTTGACAACATTTTTATTTTCAGGCATTTTCTTTTGAAAAACTAACTAGGTAAGAAAATTTTCAGGTCCGCAGATTTTCTGACTTAAAAGATGGCCAAACTGTTACTTGAATCCTTGACACGTGACAAATTACAAAAAAAAACGGCCAAAAATTGTACAAAATGCCGAAAAATTGGCTTCGAAGGATGTGCAGTGTCCTCAGAACCGACTTTTCAAAAGTTTGCTGGTCAATTTCCGGTATCACCGGACATCCGTTGAAAAATTATAAAAAAGTTTGGTTCTTTATTTATACCTTGGCTGTTGGATGCAAAAATCCGTTTGTGAATATTTCGTTCCATTCTCAACTGGCAGCTGTAAAACTGATGGTGTCACCTAAAAAAAAAGTTACCTTATCTCAGAAAAAAATTAAAAAATCGTCCAATTCGCACCAACTAGATATTTGTGCTCAGTTTGAGCTATCTAAAAACTTAATCAGATGAGTCGTTTTCAAAAGTGCCATAAAAGCCCCAGCAAGTACCGTAATAGATATATACTATAGTATAACAAATGAAACCGATAAAAATATTATGAAATAAGATGGTCCGATTATTTTTAGAATGATTTTATTACGTGAGATCGGTTCTCGTACATAAGATATATTCGATATTTTGCGCCATACTACAACTTTTGAAGCTAGGTGTCACTGAAGAGCCATTTTTCGATTTCTGTTTCTTTATCAATAAAAAACGATCATTTTTGGTTAGTTTCGGTGAAAAACGAAATAGAAAAATCGGCTCTGCAGCGCAATATCGATCATGGTGCCCGAGTTAACTTAAGTTAAAACTCGCTTATTCCATATTCTTTTAAAAGGCAAATGAGCGATTTAAGTTACTCGGGCATCATGATATAGCGTGAAAAGTTTTATTATTACCAAAAATATCAACAAAAAAAATCGTATGTGCCGATTCCGACTTTCTCAAACTCCGTCATTTTAAAAACGAACCTTTAAACTACTGCCCTTCGAAAAGTACTTTAAAAATATGTTACATACATATCGTACCATGGCGTACTTATAGGGAACAGGCTAGATTTAAGTTTAGCGAAGTGGAAAAGTGATTGTCAGTTAAATAGCTCACTGTGATTGGCTCACTCCAAAATAATACGGTAGTTTTTTTAGGTGCGACAGATTTGACTGAGCTACCACAGACGAACCGTATGATATATGGATTACGCGACTTCCTGGTCGTTATTTGCTAGATTTTTGGCCAAAAATTTTAAATTATTCGGCATTTAAAAACAACTCATCCGATTGCATTTGTAGATAGCTCAGACTGAGCTCAAATATCTTGTGAATAATAAAATACAGAAATTGGTCTAAATCCGACAATTGCTTCCAATTTTTTTAAGAAAAGCTAATAAATAAAAAATTTTAGAAATGTCAGAAAAAGAGATAAAATAAATTGGTCCGATAGACCAATTTTTTTATTTTATTATTAACAAGATATTTGTGCTTAGTTTGAGCCATCTAAGAATGTATACTGATTCAATTTTGGCGAAAAATCTAGCAAATAACGACCAGGAAGTCGCGTAATCAATATCACAAAACGGTTTTTCGCTTGTCATTGGACAGAATAACTAATTTCCTCAAAACGAAAACTAGTTACCTTATTACTGGTAAACTGGTAAGTGGATTGCAAGACCAAAACTAAATTGCGATGTATCAACTCATTGACCCTGAGATACATTTGGAATTTTTTGAATCGGATGTACAATTCTGGAAAACATACAAAAGCCTCCGATTAGTACTTTTTCACTTTGCTAAACATAAATCTCGCCGGAGTACTTTTCGCGGGAGAGTACTTTTAAAATCCTTAAGGCGCGTCCTACTAAAGACACTATTTAGCAAAATATAGTACAGTAAAGTTCTTTTAGTAGGACGCATCCTAGTCATTTTAAAAGAACTGTCTCAGGAGAGTGACTTTACAGAACCATCCAAAGTTACTTTGGAATTATACTTTTAATGGTTTCGTAAAGGACTTTTCTTGGGACAGTACTTTGGAAAGTAATAGGACGCGTCCTACTAAAAGAACTCTACTGTACCGGCAAACTTAAGATACTTTAAAATGTTTATTTGTTTTCACCCGATTGGTAAATGTTATGATTTAAAATTACCTCTTTTTTCAGTTGGGTGAGTGCCTTGTGCCGCAGTTGTGGCTCTACCATGGTCTGATAAAAAATTAAAATTTGCAATTAATTCTAAGAGATTCAAATTTACATCTCTTAGGGGTTCATTCGCAATTTTTTCGATTTTTTTTTTCAAAGAATTTTTTCATAATAAAATACATTATTGTTTGTTAAAATTTGACCACTACAACTGCAAAATATCAGGTTGACATAAGCCAACTCAATTTTCAGTGTTTTCCTGCCTTTTTTTTTGACTCTTTTCGAAAAATCTTATTTTCAAGTCTGCATCGAAATTTGATAAAATGGCTCCAACAGATCTTAGGCATGTAATAAGGTGAAATTTGCAATTTAGATTTTAAAGCTAACAATCGTGAAAAATGACCAAAAATTGGAAGTCAAACAATGAAATATTTTACCTTTTTAAATCGCGTGTTTTTTGCTTCATTTTCGTTTTCAAATTTATCATTTACTTCTTCTGCAGCTTCCTGGAAAACGGCTGGATCTTCTTGAGCCACTTCAGTGACACTAAACCTAGGCTTGGGCGATTCTTCCGCCATTTCGGCTGCGATTTCAACCACCTTGAAAAATCACGAATATCAACTATCTGAATAAAAACAATTTTCAGACAAAAGCAACATCTAGAATCTCTTTTTCTCATAAAGAGTTCATTATTATAATTTGAACTTTGAATTAAATTAATGCTTTCACCAGAAAACAATGATGGTATTTATTTTGTAATCGATAGAGAAAATAAAGGATAGAATTCATTTTTCAGATTTTGTTTGACACAGATCAGAAAAACTCCTTAGAAATTTTACCTAACCTTTTGACTGCCAATTTAAAGACGACGGAAAATTTTTGAAAAATGTCCCTCCTACAAAGAAATTATAATCTTTGATTTGATCTCCTTATTTGTTTCATACAATACGGTAAAATATTTTGGTATTGTAGTTGGTATTATTTTTAAAATTATGAGTCATTTTGATCCAAAATTAAATACAGTCATCGCTCCCTAACTGGAACCCCCGAACTGGAACACATCGCCCTCACTGGAACACTTTTTTGGGGTCAATTTGTCCCTAACTGGAACAGTAAAAAAGGTGCTTTTTGAACTTATGAATATATTTTTGAAGGGCCCCAAAAAGCAGAATTGCAGAAACTTATTTTCTAACAAACTTTTTTATTTGTTTTCAAGTATTGCTCCCAATTATTATGGCGTTTGAAAAATATTAAAGAGGAATATGACTCATATTTAGGGTGCGCAGCGGGAACCCTACAGACTGAACTAAAACTCCTGGTTTTGCTATGGGGGTAATCGCCACAAAAAGACGATTCCGAGCAAAGAAAGTTTTTTTGGGCCATCTAGTGGTCAGAAAGTGAGTTTAAAACCCTCATTTTCAGCACTAATTTCGTTTTGAGCATAATCAGCTCATTTTTTTTTTCTTTCTGGACAAGGATCGTACTCACATAAAAATTTGCTATTTTCTGAAAAGAATTTTTTTTGAAAAATAAAATGTTCGAAAATTTTCGAAGAAATTTTTCGTCATTTTTGAGCAAAAAAATGCGTAGGCGGAACACTTTATAAGCTGAAAATATTTTGGCCAATACTTATTGAATACTTAATTTTATTTTATTTCATTTTATGGCAGAATTCACAAAGCTTTCAAGTGCGCCATAGTGAGAACCATGCGGAAGACTGCGGAAAAAATTGCAAATGCCGATTTAATATATTGACCGTCATTTTTCCTGGCCAAGATGCAAAAAAACTATAAAAAAATATTTCATTTTAATTTCTTCGTAGTTTTCTGTCCAGATATTTTTTTTCGCGTTTGGTCTCATTATTTTAATTTAAAATTAGAATTTGACCGCTCATATTATACCTACTCATATTATATGAGATGATAATTGTTTTGCTTATTAATTTTTGAATTCTAGATATGGCACTAGATTATATCGATTACGGGGGCTCCTGGTCCTTTTTTATACTAGATTTTTAGCCAAAAATTGTTATTTAATTCAGCTTTTGCTAACGACTCATCCGATTGAATCCTTAGATAGCTTAAGGGGTGCCATAACACCAGCAGACTGGAGTCGTTATAACTTACGAAAATATAAGTCAGTATATTTTTTATGCTTATTATAGTTAGCTGAACCGATATAAATAGTTTCAGCTTCATAAATTATTTTTATTCATTTTAGGAAAAGATTTGAGTCGAGTTTTATATTTTTGAAATCGTAAAAATTTCAAAAAAATTCAAACTATTATGAAAATTTTCCGCATTTTTTGTCACTATTTTTCTGATCGTTTTTTTGAAATCTATAAATAAAATCTAAAACAATAGCCCACTTAACTTTTTTCATGCATGTCTACATATTTTCTGACTGCTGTTTGAAAAATCATAAATATGTTTATTTGTCATTTTTGGTCGACTTTTTTAGAAAAATTATGAAATTTTCCGAAAATCAAGTCCAAATTTTTAATTAGTGGTTTTTGAACTCTCCATAAAAAATCAGGCAGAATCACATTATTAAATGTTTTGGTTTCTATTAAATATCCGTATGTCAACTAATGAGTTGGTCCGCGCCAATTTTCATTTCTAAACTATCGATGAAATTTTTAACGCTCGGTGGTACACTCGATAAGTGCCATTTGGCACTAAAATATTAAAAAATTTATGCTGGTCAAAAATTCATATAAAATTGTGGGTGTAATAGGCGCCAATTTGTTTTTAGATAGTAAGAACATTTTTAATATCAAAACGAATTAAAGGTCAATTTTTACTCAAAAAAAGTTGTTTTTCTCTACTTTTGCAATTTTTGACCATTTTTCATGGGAAAAAAACTTTCATATCAAGGAAATTTTTTAATTAGCAAATAAAAACAAGACTTTTTAGCGCACTACACCGACAATGTCTGAAGTTATTAAATATCGTCTTAAAAAAAAATCTGTAGTCGAGTTTAGTTGGAAATGGATGTACCGTGAAAATTTTTTTTTTTTTTATATTTTTCCCAGATAATTAGTTATTTAAAAATTAAAAAATAAAACGTTGTGCAAGAATGGACACTTTATTGAAGATAAAAAATAAAAAAAAATTTTTCAACATTTTTTTGTCCTTTCTTTAGTTCGCTCTGAAAAAAAGTACCAATCTGCAGGACTTATGGCACCCCCTTAAACACTTAGATAGCACAAATATCTGGTCAATAATTGAATAAAAAATTGGTCCGAATCCGACGATTGTTACCATTTTTTAAAAAAACAAGTAATTTAACAATTCAGTAATCTAAGAAAAAAGATAAAATAAATTGACTCCGATGAACTAATATTTTTTTATTTAATTTTCACAAGATATACACAAGAGTATGTGCTCAGTTTGGACGCTATCTAAGAATGTTATCGGATGAGTGTTTGTGATGAGTTGTTTTGAAAAGCCGAATTAAATAAAAAATTGGCTTAAAAACTAGTAAAAAAGGACCAGGAGCCCCCGTAATTGATATTTCAAAAAACTTAACGTGATAAAAATATCATAACTTAGCATATGAGCGCTAAACAACTACGAGATGAAATACTGAACAACTCGCCGAATTTGTGTTCCAGTTAGGAAGCGATGACTGTAAGTGAAAACGCGCTAAAAACATGAGATTTTATTTCTAATGGTCGGTTATGGTGCGAAAATCATCAAAAATTAAATTAAGTCAAAAAGACATTATTTTTTAACCTCATTATATAACCTACGTGAGAAAGACCTCATTTTTTAAAAGCCAGTTCACTTCAACTGCAATGCAGGACCAATGATTGGACCATATGACAAAACATTAAACTTATATGCAAAAAATGAAATTGGACGCATAAAAAGGTCATATGATATGAGTCCTAAAAGAAAAAAAAATTCCTAATTAAGGGTGTGGGTGTCGCTGATTAGGCTGTTTTCGACGCGGTTTCTCAGTAAACTGGCAGAAGTTGTATCGCAAAAATTTGCTCAACTTGAGGAACTACTAGTAGTCTTCAAGATAATTTCATCACTTATTGTAATCTGATACAATGCAACCTACGCTCACAAAGGAACCTGGACTAAGCCTCCCAGAAAAACACTAGAAAGCTATTTTCTCCTAGAATTTACATCAATTTCTTCTAATTTTGTATGTCAGGTTTTCAAAATTTTGTTTTTGACGGCCAATTTTTCTTTCGTTCTATTTTCTAGAAAAATTTTTGTTTCCTTTCTTTGTGAGCGTAGGTTGCGAGAGTTTGTGAGAGTTGGTTGCATTGTATCAGATTACAGTAAGAGCTGAAATTATCTTGAAGACTGGTTCCTCAAGTTGAGCAAATTTTTGCGATACAACTTCTGCCAGTTTACCGAGAAATCGCGTCGAAAACAGACTAATCAGCGACACCCATACCCTTAAGGCCTTATTAAATCAGAGTTTCACACCCCCTTAATAACTACTCAGTGCCAATCGGCACTGTCTGAGAACCGGGCTAATGCAAAAAAACAGTCTACCGCAGGTATTGGCAATAGCTAGTTTTCGTACATTCAGCATTATTTATACAAAATTTTACCCGATCGTCTATTTCGTAGTTGAAAAAGTGTTAATTAACTTTCTAATTAATCACGTAATCGAGGTCAACTTTGAACATTACACATTTGAATAGGCACTTTGTGGGTGTTGTCTCGTCTCAATTATTTTTATTAGCCGCTTACTACGTTATTAATTGGAGATCAAAAAAAGGGGACTTGGAACAAAAAGTATATTAATTACAATCGCATCAATCTAGGTCTCATCAAAAATATTTGATAATTTAGAACCTTATGTTTATTAACCCTTGTGGAAATCAAATATTACATAATAAAATTACATTGTTTATAACACTGGGGTGAGAAATTCGAATGACGTTTTTTGTGAATTTTTCGAATTGTTGTTTGGCTATTGCCATTAAGGGGGTGGGCAACGCAAAATTGGCCAAAAACGTAGTTTTGTAATCGGTTTCACGCTGAATGTAGAAACAAGAAATATATGAAACCACCAGAAATGAAATA
>SCLH01000113.1:108131-129808 GCA_004367855.1 Oikopleura vanhoeffeni
GATAGAGATGCAGTGATGAGTCGAAACTATATCTCTCAAACTGGTGGAAGGAGATAGCTTTTGCCTGACCTCCCAAACTGATCATTCAAAATTTTTAATTTTTAGTTTTTTTTTGCGTTTTTTTGTCGCCGAAAGCAAATATTTTTAACACCAAAAGCCGCTTTTGCATTATTCGTAGGCTTCCTCCGGACCTGCCAGAAAAAATAAATAAAAATGATGAAAAATTGAAAGGAGTAGGCCACCTAACTGCGTGTCTTTTTTAGGAGGCCTTTTTTTAAAGCGTAGGGTGGTCGGCGTTGGGTGGGATTGTAATCAGATTACTGTTTAAGTTTTCAAAATTACCGCGAAGGTTGGTTTCTGTAGTTTACAAAATTGTTTTTTTTGGGAATATCACCTTTGCTAAGTTTGAACGGGAAAATGAGCCTTGAAGAGGCTCAAATTTGGCGACACCCACTCCCTTTAGGGGTTCTTATAGGCCAGCCCATAATCTTTGTACTGACCAAATATTTTTGGTACTTGGGATTTTTAGAAATTTTTGTTTATCTCCACGTAGAATTGTTATTATATAAAGAAATAAAAATTTGAAAAAATTATACATATCCTGGAATTTTTTCATAAAATTTGAAACAAGCTTAATTTTGTGATGTATATAGGTTCTATAGGCAATCGTTATCTTTGGAACTAAAGAGCTAGAGGTCTGATTTTATGATTTTGAACTAAACGTGCTTTTAGTCATAACACTCAAAAAATCGTAAACTTAACAAAAATTTCGAAAAATATATTAATATTTTTTCTGAGGTCGAAATAAAAAATCCTTTTCTGCTCTAAGCGCTCGAACGGTTAAATATTTGGTCATAGTTTTAATAAACCGTTTCCGAAAAAACATTCAACTTACGAATCGTTTGGTCTTAAAAAAAACTATGATTGGAACGAATTGATTCAAAAATAATTTTCAAATCGTCTCCTGAGTTAAAAATGAAATCGTTAAATCAGCCGCAACAGTTTTGTTAACAATTTAATATAACGAAAAACATAGTGCACGGAAAATAGATTGGCATGTAATAGCAATGAAAAAAAATACAACTTTCCTGTGGCCAAAAAAGCAAAAACACGTCCTTTTCGCCAGCTTTGATACTTTTTTAGTGAGAAAATTAAAAAAGGGAACAACAGTTTTTTCCGCCTTGAATTTCGCAGATAATGTAATTTTTTGAAACAATTTCCTAAATAGGACGAAAAAAAATACAGCTTTTTCAAGAAATTTTTTGCTCCTGGTTAACCTCATTTACCGGTTGGTTCAACATGCTATCTAAAAATATGATTCAAAACGTCTTTCCAGAGATTACGACTAACTTATCAGAATGTTGTTATACTCCTTCCCTATGTCTATGCCGAGAGAATAAGCAATTCAAAGTCCATTTTGCCTATAGAACCCCCTTAACCCTTGTGAGGCATATAAAAAGAAAGTTCGCGCCAAGGCACAGAGCCACAATTGTGGTCTACTTTGAATGTTGTTCACAGAAAGCCTTAAGGCAGTGGAATCTTTTAATTTTTGTCTGCATAAGAAAGTTGAAAGGTCATATTTTTGGCAAATTCGACATTTCATATTTCTAGAATTTTAATTTTGAGTTCTAGAAAAACTAGTGGATAAAAGCCAGGTGTACATATTCACGTGATACACGGTCAACAGTTGTCTCTACAATTTTTATCTCTGTCGAAAACAATGCACAAGTATCTGGCCTGACGTCATAGTTTTGTCCGCTTTGATTTTTATCTCAATAAATCAAAAGTAATTTATAAATAAGTTCAAAATTTTGATTGAAAAATTCATGATTTTTGATGAAAAATGTTTATTTTCCCTATAAAAGCAGATAATGGCATTTTTTCTATCATTTTCCGAGTAAATATGGTAATGCAAGTCAACTGTGGGACAATGTTTTCGATTGGTTAAATTCACTTTTATATACCTCAATTTTCTCATGGGATACTTGAAGTTGAAAATTTAGATATTTTCACTTCCTAACGAAAAATGTCTGCCCGCTCGATACCAATACTATTTTTATTTCAACTGTTTATGCATGCAAAAACCACTTTCTAAAAATGGCTAATCTCAACATTTGAATTTTTATGTCCAGTTTCCGCAATAATTTTTTACGGAAGTGACACATAGGCTCAAAATCCTGATAAATCAACTCCCGTAAATGCCGGAACAAACATTCGAAAACAATTCAATGATTTTCCTTGAAACCGAAAAATCTAAAAAAATTCTTTATATATGTATTTGAAACAAAAGATTCCTCGATCCAGTTTTTTGTCTTTTTTCGAATGATTTTAACGGTATGCTGGAGGCCACAATTGTGGCTCTGCTGCTCACAAGGGTTAAACGAGCACTTTTTTAACTCAAAACATCAACGATTATCCAGGGCGGAATTTATAAATGGAATATTATCGAAAATAAAAAAAATTTGGGAAGAAATTTGCGGAGCATTTTTATTTCTTCGTATTCCAGCTAAAAATTTGTCCCCGTGTTCAAAATTTCTACAACCTACCTTTCTACAAATCCTATGCTTAAATAATTTAGAGGCGAATTGCAAAGTTCTAAGTTTTCACACACCATTATTTTTCATAGCTGTATCACCCGAAATAATACTGTGATTTTTGTCTATAAGCCCTGGTGAGATTTCCCAATTGTTCCTATAGAGGGACGGGACAAAATAAAAACGCGTAGGTTTTGGCCACATTTTTCCCAGTGTGTTTCATAGAGTTGTCCTTATAGACAGAACGCAGTATAAATCAAAATAATTGTACTCTTAATCGAGGTCAAATTATCGAGATTGGAGTAAAATTCTAGAGGAGATAAACAATGGTCGTTCTCACATCAAAGTTTTCACGATCACTTTGGCTTAGGTGGTTTTCTTTTTAGGAGCTATTTGAAAAGATGAACGGCTTTCTCAATTTTAAAAACCAAAAAATGAAACGATATATTGGCAAGAGAGAGAATTTAATTCCGCATGTGCTTATAAATTTAGTTTTTTGAATTTCAAGAACCGATTGACCGGTAATGGCGGATTTCGGGTTAAAGTCCCGTTTTTCAAAGTTGTTTCAATTACAGGCCAAAATTCGGTCTGTAAAGACTAATACGGGCACAAAGATTTCGAATCTGATATGCAATATCACTCTAATGACGTCATTATGAGTCTAGATGACTCCACCCCAGGCCAGATTTATTTTCGTTTGAAGGTTTTCTCTATCTTCTTTGTAAGAATTTGCTCCTATTGACCATTGACGCATACTGTCGTCAATTAGCCTAATTCAGTAATCAGATTCGAAACTCCCGTGTCGAATTTGCCCTTATTTTGAGTTTTTTTTTATAAAGTTACCGTATTTGTATCAAGTTTTGAGATTTTCTATGAACATCATCTAAAGTGACCCAAATGACTCATTAGGACGTCTATCGATGTAATCTGATTATCAGATTCAAACTCCTGGTGCCGCAAGTTAGTCTACAGACCGAGTTTTGAGCTGATTGAAACAACTTTGAAAATGGGACGCTACCGGAAATCCGGCCATTACCGTCACGCAGTCCTGAAATTGAAAAAACAAAACTCTATAAGCACACGCGGAAATTGAATTCTCTATCTGGCGCAATATATGGTTTCATAGGGTTTTCCAAATCGAGAAAGACGTTCATCCTCAAAATAGCTCCTAAAAAAATAAACGCACCTTAGGTCGCTTTTTTTTAGGTCGCCCCACCTAATGGGGTTATCTGTTCTGAGAGACTAGACCTAGATAGCGACAAACGGTTTTTTTTGCATCTGAAATCTTTAACCGAATTTGAAATGCAGGATTTTTTTCTTTTTCTCCGATGATTACCGGTTCACCGGTATGTCGCAAAAAACGTTTTTTTTTCGGTCTATTTTGAGCAATTTCGATGAACTGGATTTCCGGTCACGTGATCAACCAGGAAGCCAAAAAATATTTCTACCGCATATTTTTTTCTCCAAGGTTTCAACGTGCAGAAAAACTATTTGTCGCTATCTTTCTAGTTGCTCCAGTCGAAATCATGTGGTGCCACCTAAACAAAAAGCGACCTGAAAATATGATATTTTTTCCATACTTGGCAACGCCCAAAAAAGCTTTCTTTCGACCAAAGGAACCGCTTAAAGAAACCCTTAAAAAGGATTCTTCCGACGATTTCTAAAATCACTTCTTAAGTACTTTGTTTAATAATTTCTCTGTAGTATATTGTTTTTCCATAAATCTCACATTCATAAATCTCCAAAGGTACACTTTTTGCCTCTTTTCATAAAAATAATTTATCGTTACTCTGATTGAGAACCTAAGTTTCCCTACAGCTTTATAACACTTAATAATGATCGAATTTTAACGATCAATCTTTATAAAAATAATGACATAAAAAACTTAATAATCCCATCATTGTTTTCAAGCAGCAATAAAACTCTATTAAAAAAAACTTCTCTTTTCACTCATTTGTCAATTTATTTTCAAATAAATGAGACAAGTGCCACAGAAATCCATAAACCAACATTGCGAACAATACGCATTATTCATAAATTATTTTTTTTCTTTCGTTCTGGGCTACAGCTGAGGGACATCCTTTTAGCTTTCTGCTTCCAACAATTCGAACCATTGGCGTAATGCATTCGCTAGGGTATCTGGTAGTCTCTCAACATTTCGTAAAATTAAATAATACGGAAATGGAAAATCATCCAGATACGATTTCCATACAACTTTTCCATCTTTGAATTCAGCGGACTACAAAATTCATTGTAAAAAAAAAAAAGAAATCTCTTATATTATTATACACCTATGTACCGGTTATCGTGTTTATCCATGGCAGTTGCGTGGTAATTTACTGTGGTATTATATAACTTATAAGTATATACCGCGATATACCACCGTATATAAGTATAATATAACTAATATACCATGGCATACACGATTTAAGGTATTTTTTTTTAGCAGCGACAGATATCACAAAACGGTTTTTTCATCAAACTAAACTTAAAAATATGCGAGTAAAATTTTTTTGGTGGAAGAATAAATTTTTGATTTTTTTTTCTGGTGCAGCAAAATTTAAAAAAAAATTCCCCGCATCTTTGTGTTCTCCTGGAGGAAATTATACTAAAAAAGTGATCTGTAAAAAAAATTCCCTCGAATCTTACCAAAATGCGTAGGGAGAAAAATATACATAAACAAATTATAACTGCTTATAATTAGTTTTTGTATATTTTTCTCCCTACGCATTTTGGTAAGATTCGAGGGAAATTATTTTTTTCTGAGAATACTCACTCCAGTTGTAAATTTATGCGAGGATTTTATGTTTAAAATGGAATCTTGCTCAAATGTTGAATCATTTTAATCGTAAAATTCAGGTTATTTAGGACAGGAAGGTAGAAAAGTTTAATGTTCAAAATTTCCAAAACGACAATTTTGACTAAAATTCGGGAAAAACATCCGCCGACGCATTTTTCGGCTTATTCTTTTATTCAATTATCTCTACTCTTCGGCTTAAAGAGTTATAGTTTGTCAAGAGTTATGAGTAGGGTGTTTTTTGCTATCTACCCTTATTTTACATTATTTATCTATAGTTTATAATATCGTTACCAGACAATCGGCTATGCTGAATCTTTCGGTAGTATTTTGAACGTGTTTGGATTGTTTTGAAATAAGCCAATCAGATGGCTGGAAATTTAAATCCTTAAATATTCAAGTGCTCCCTTTTTTGAAAAGTACAATCGATTCCTTGTGTGATTATTAGTGATGTGCCAAAAAATAATTGGAAAATTCACCGTATAGCAGAAGTGACACGAAAATAAGCGTTTTTGGACACCTCAGAGTTCAAAATAAAAAAATTTATTCAAATTTTCATCTGTCTAGACCTAGAGGTATTGACAAATTTTGTGTCAAAGTTTCAAACATTTTTGATTTCTCGAAAAAATCGCAAAAAACACCCTAGTTATGCGGTACAGAAAGTTTCTCCAAAGCCTTTGTGATAACCGTTTTTCCAGTAGAAGTGGCTTTAAAACATTAGTCTATTCTGTTACCTTTATATCCGTAATTGACTTTTCCACCTTTGGATTATCGACGATAATTAAAATGACTATCAGACCATGTTGTCTAGCTCTTTTGATGGCGTCACTCACTGCACTTCTACCTTCGGAGAATATCCCGCGACCATCGGATACGGTAAGAAGCAATTTATGAGTCATATCACCACTTGACACTTGAGACGACAAAAATGAACTAAAATATAAACGATAACTTTAACACAAAGAAATTCATTTGACAAAAGTATTTTTCTTTGATTTTTTACTACACTTTCACTACTGTGGTTTATGACTATAAGAACAGGTGAGATTTTTCCAAATTGTCCTTAGGCATCTAGTACAACTTTTTGTGCCAAAACTTTTCGCCGATTTTTTTTGTAATTTGACACCTCTTGAGGGGAGGGGTCCAATAACAGTTTGTTTATCTTTTACGCCAGAAAACCTGTTGACCTGAAAATATACCTACATTGATAGTTTTACAAGAGAAAATGTTAGGCAATAAAAATTGTGTCATATGACACCTATAAAGGAGTCAAATTACAGATTTTCCTTATTTCAAGAAAAATTTTGAGGTGTCAAATTACAAAAAAAAATGCCACAAAAAATCTGACGAAAAGTTGTACTAGATGCCAAAATAGTGAATTTACGCTATAGGCAATTTTCTCAGAATCGCCAATTTAAATTTTCACTGGTCGATTTCTGGTATAACCGGACTTCCAGTAATAAATCCGTTAGGTAATATCTTGCTTTGTTAAAAAATTGCACGGAGACAAAGCGTGGGGTAACTTAGAAAAAAGATACCTTACTTTAAAATGCTAAAATCCGAATCAGTTTAATTTTCGCTTTCTTTTTGACATAAAAAATATATATAACTGTGGTATTCGTCTTGCCGTTTTGTCCTCTTAGACGAATACCACAGTACAATAAATTTCAATCGACCGATTAGTGGAAGCAATTTTTCATTGTTGATTTACAGCGATCCTGAATTCTGATTGGCCGACACAATTCTGACCGATAAGGGGGCCTTACTTTCTAAAGTTGAATTGGGGTTATGTATTTTAATATCAGCTGGATTTTAGATTATTTTGATTTCTAGAAGAAAGAGAAAATTAATCTGATTTTGGAATTTTAAAGTGAATAAAACAAAGTTATGATCTCTCAAATCCGTTCTCCATAACCCCCACCTGCACGAGAGTGTTTCAGAACACACACTTAGGGAGCGCACCGGTGAAACTAACGAGAGAACTACAGTGGTTGATACAAATTCTTTGACCTCACGGGGGTTTGTTGACCCAGAAAAAAACGATTCGGGCAGATTAAAAAAAGTTTTTGGCCATCTAGTGGTCAGAAACTGACTTTTAAAACGCCCATTTGTGGCACTAACTTTCGATTTTGGCATACAAACTCCATTACTTGATTTTTCGAATAGGCCGTTGTCACAATAAAATTTGCTACCTTGTAGATCATTAATCTTGTTCCAGTACTGTTTTAACTGCATTAAACAAAAAATTGCATCAAATAATGCATTTCCGGTCTGATGAGAAATTTCTAGAACTCACCAAATTCTTGATTAAAAATAAGGGGAACATCGGGGGGTCTGTTCCGATATATCCGCCGGCAAAATGACCTTAAGGGGGTTCTATAGGCAAAATGGACTTTTTGAATTGCTTATTTCTCTCGCATAGACATAGGAATGTGAATAAACATTCTGATAAGTTAGTTTCGTAATCTCTGGAAGTACGTTTTTGAATCATATTTTTAAGATAGCATGTTGAACCAACCGGTAAATGAGGTTAACCAGAGCAAAAATATTTCTTGAAAATAGCTGTATTTTTTTTTCGTCCTATTTAGGAAATGTTTCAAAATTTGACATTATCTTGCGAAATTCAAAGGCGGAAAAAACTGTTGTTCCCTATTTTTTAATTTTCTCACTAAAAAAGTATCAAAGCTGGCGAAAAGGACTGTTTTTTTGCTATTTGCCACGGAAAGTTGTTTTTTTTTCATGCTATTCATGCACAATCTATTCCATGCAACTTTTTTTTTCGTGCATTATAGTTTCGTAATAATTGTTAACAAAACTGTGTTGTGTCTGATTTAACGATTTTCATTTTTAACTCAGGAGTACGTTGAAAATTTATTTTGAGATCCAATTCGTCAATCATGTTTTTTTTAAGACCAAACGATTCGTAAGTTGAATGTTTTCGGGAAATCGGTATTATATAACTAGTACCAAATATTTAACCGGTTCGATGCGCTAGAGCAAAAGATGATTTTTTTTTCGACTCTCAGAAAAAAATTCAATTTTTTTTTCTGAAATATTTTGGTATTTACGATTTTTTGAGTTGTTATACTATAAAAGCACGTTGAGTTCAAAAATCATAAAATCAGACCTCTAGCTCTTTTAGTTCAAAGATACGACTTGCCTATAGAACCTATATACAGTATATAATATACTCAAAATAAGCTTGTTTTCAAATTTATGAAAAAAATTTCCGATTATGTTAATTTTTTCAAATTTTTTATTTTCTTTATATAATTTAAACATCTACGTGGAGATCAAAAATTTCTGCTATAGAACCCCCTTAAGTGTAAACCCAAAATATTTTTGGTCTCTGAGTTCTGAAACACGCTCGTGCAGGTGGGAGATAAAGAGTGTTTTGTCATTTTTTTAAAGCCTTTAAAAATTCGCAAAATAATTTGAAATTGAAATTGAGTGAAGCTTATCGCATATGCGAGTGGTGTCGGAGCCAACTGGAAAAATAAAACAAGAAAATTTGGGAAAATCTCACCTGTCCTTATAAAGGTCTACTTTTTTTGTAAAAAAACTAGGTTTTGGCCATATTATACCCAAATTGTCCTTAAAGTACTACTGTTCTAAATAAAAAAATGCTTGTTCGTGCTCTGACGTTGATCATATATACCGCGATATACCGTAACGCTATAAAGAGCTAAACTTTGGATCTTTCGGGACCTAAAAGTACTCATCGGATTTTTCTTTCGACTTAGACTATGGCCTAACTATGTTTACAGAGGTCTCTAAAGAGCAAAATAAAAATTGAATCGACTTAGCTCTCTAGTGACCTATGTGTCAATAATTTTACAAAGTTGTTCATACGGTCATCAAAAAGTCATCCGCAATATTTCGCTTGGTGGTATTTTCAAAGTGATACAAGGAACTTGATTAATTATGAAGGTCGTCTAGTAGACGACGTCTACTGTATAAAAAAATTAAATCATAAAAAGTGCCCCATCTTTTTTGAGATTTTAAATGCAATTTAATTATCACAAAAAAAATCTGATGAGCACTTTTGCTGGTTTATGTTATAGAAGATCCAAAGTTCAGAGCTCTCTGGCGCTAAAACATAATTTTGATTTTTTTGTACTTTTCAGAAACTAATTTCCAAAATTTTTTTTGTTCAATATTTTGTATACAATTTGAAATTTGAAAATCTAATCGCGAGGCAAAACATACGATAATCCAGTTTAAAAGACGCTTTAGCTGTCTGGCGTAATATTTGGTGTGAACGAATATAAAATTAATACCTCAGCGCAAAATCTAGCATTTTGACCATATTTGTCGAAGTTTGTTCAAAAGTGCATTTCTCTATCAATTCTCCTCCAACCGCATCATTCATCTCCTCGCCAAAATTAAGTACCGTCTCTGCATTTTGGCCAAATCTGATAAGCCCAAAGTTTTTAATTTCGATGAGCTTGAGCGCATTTGAGACTAAAGCGAGAGCTTCAAAAGCCAGTTTCTTTGATTCGTTATCCACCATTGACTCCGAATCATCTATTGCGATCGCTATTTGATGAGTTCGTGCTCGAGGCTGAAATTATGATTTTTACAAATTCCTTTCAAATTATTTTTTGAAAGTGTTTCCTTATTAGGACATTTTTATTTCCTTATTAGGACATTTTTATTTCCTTATTAGGAAATTTTGATCCGAACGCTGTCACATGCTAATTTCACTTTTTAATTCAAAATTGAGAATCTGAGGCTCTTAAGTGAGGCTCTTCAGTCGTCACAATCAAAAATAAATATTGGTTCATTTTCGGACATTTTTTTTAAACGCAATTTATTCAATTTTTTTATATTATCGTTCTGTTTGAGAGATCTGATATAAATAAGAGGACTTATGAAAGCAGCAAGATAATGCGTTCTTTTATCATTATGAGTCATATTAAATGACTTCATAATTTCAAATGCTAATTTTTTGTCGATTTACAGCCAATCAGGCCGAAATTCAAAAAAGTACTTCCCATTCGATGTTCACCACCCATTTCCACAAAAAAAGCCTTCTATCAAAACGTCGAAAAACACAATAAGCCCTGAGAAATCGATTGCCACTAATTAAAATTTGCTATTTGGACTTTGAAGTCTATTTTTAGAGTTTTAACCAAAATTAGCAAATCACATAAATTTGTACAAAAATGAAATTTTAATAGCAAAATTGAATTCTCAGGTGAAAACTTACCAAGAAAAGTATGTTTTAAAAAGTCTGACACTATTATCAACAGCAATTACGCTTCTAATTGTTTGTTTTGATACATACTGTTTTACATGCTGTTTTTATTGTTATAGGAGTGCGCGCGGTTTTTGTGATCACGAGTAATTCAGATAAAAAATTTCCGACGTGAACTGTGATACATTAATTGCGTTGAATCTTTTCCAACAAAAACTTTGTCTTTCTCAAATAAAGTTAACGAGTTATTAGACGTGTTACGAAGAGCGTTTTTTGGATGTTTCTTCGAATTTTACGAAAAACGTAAATATGCAATTATTCGACATCAAACGTCTTCTCTCTTAAGTTTTATTAATTTTTGTCAGAAAATGAATCAAGTTGTATGTAGACTCCGCCAGTAATTAGCTGCTGGAGAAAATTTCTAGGCCAAGAAAATCAATTTCGTAAAGATCGTTACAGCTTTGTTACGCATTCAGAAATAATTTCACACAAACATAATAATTATAAAAAAGGTTTGTGAAACAATATTTGCAAAGTAGTGAAAAATACCCAGCAAATTGCTGTGTTAGCACCGATTAAACAATTTATATTTTATCAACCGGTATTTGTATAATGTTTAAAGTAAATGTAACCCGCCTAATGAACGAGATAATACCTTTGTTCTCCTAAGCCAAATTCTATCTTTCTGAAATTGTGATGCAATATAAGGAATAATTTTTCTCATATTTAATCTTTTTCCTGTTCGATAATCTCCCTTGAGTGCCGAAGCTCTCTTTGGTTCTAGAATTAATCTAAGTTGTTCCGCCAGACGTTGAGATTGTGCCGCTTGAAGAAGGTTAATTTCACGCCAGGCCATTTGAGCTTCTTGTCCGCACGCTTTACGAGAAATGGATTTCAGAACATGCTCGCTAATCTCAGCGTGGCTTTCATCATTAAGAACTGCATTTTACACAAATTAATATTACAAAACTTACACCTGTTAGGTACAATTTATTTTTTAACATCCTTTTCTCAAAAAAATGTGTTTCGTAACACGAGAAACAATGCTTTTATTGTAAACGACGAGCGCGTTTTTTTAAATTACCGGAATTTTGGCCGTTTTGTCCTGAAATGTCGAAACATCATCTCAACTATAGGCTATCGAGATCCTGCCTAGTGTGATTTTTATCTTGAGCGTCATCACTTGAGCCAGTGTCAATCATAATACCGATTGTCGACTCATTCAAGAATCCCGCGATTTGATTTGGCCACTTTATCAAATTGATGACGCTCAAGATAAAAAATCAAACTAGGCAGGATCTTCGATAGCTACACGCGAAGGGGATTGTTTAGGCTTTAAAGGGCTCAGAACTATGGAATCTAATAACAGCCTTATAAAAATTCAAGTATGTAGTTCGTAATCTCTAGAACAAATTTTTAGTGAATTTTGCATGATTTGGATTTTTAATGTACTGTGGGTTCAGGCCAAGCGGACAGAATTCGAAATCTCGTTTTCCCGCTACATATATTTAAGAGCATTTTAAAAAGGGCCGTTTTGTCCGCTTAGACTAACGTTTTTCTGATTTTTTCAGAAAAAATGCGTAGGTTTTGCCCGTTTTGTCCGCTTAGACTTGTGTCCGCTTGGCCAAAACCCACAGTAATTGTTTAGGTAAATTAGCTTTATCGCAAAATCTAGATATCGGATTATTTTTTGTCGTCATTTTCAATTTGGAGCTCTAGAATAGTAAAAATCGGATTTTACCCAAAAAAAGTTTAGAGTTTTCTTGAAAAGCCGTATTATTGACTAAATTTAACATATAAAAACCTTGAGCCCGTGGCATTTATTAATAAACCCGAAAAAATTTCAAAAACCAAATTCCAAAAACCAAGATGAGTAATACCAAAATTATGAACTTTTAAAAAACTCTATGACGCCGATACAACCCCTGAAGAGGTAAAGTAATCTCATAAGCCTTCTTTAAAATTTACTTCAAAGTAATAATTTATCTGGTCGAGCGTAAAATTCTGCTCCAGATTAACACTCTGCCTACCAATTGACATTTTTGGGCAGCCCAGAATTACGCTTTAAAAATACAGTAGTTTCAAACTGAGGAAATTGCAAAAATTAAACAAAAATACATTTTTATTGGATTCTTCAATTCGAGGCTTAAACCACCTCAACGAAAGTGTTTCGCAACACACACATGTTAGAGATTGTCATCATTATATCGAAAATAGATAAAGGTTGGGTGTTCGAATATTTCTGGAGGTTAATGCAGATATGATGGAAATCTGGCAAAAAATATTTTGGTGCGTCACGTGATCAAATATAGCGATTTCTCAATTATAGCGATAAATAGTTCTTTTCGGAGTATGTCAAATTCTAATTGCCGTAAGTTTCCCCCCCCCAAAAGTCCTTCTGTAAGTATATTTGCTACTCATATCTTGTTCTCGTACTGTTTTAACTGCATTACACAAAAATGCATCAAATAATGGCGATTTCCGGTCTTGAATGAGAAGAATTTCTAGACACTCACCAAAAATTCTTGAAGGTTTAAAAATAAGGGTTAACTATCGGGGTTTGTTCCGATATTCCGCGCCGGCAAAATGACACTTCCCCAACAAATATTTTTCGTCTCTGTGTTCGAAAGCACGTCGTGCAGGTGGGGGTTAAACGCAATTAATTTAACTAACTTGAGTGAAATTTCATTATTTATCATTTCTTTGTTTCTTTTTCTTTTCTCTCTTGAATGTTAACTTGATTTATCTCTTCGTACATCTATTTTTGATGCTTTATTTGTGTCTTGATCCTTTTTTGTTTCTTGCTCATCTTCATCATTCCTCTTTTATCGTCTTCGGTCTTCATTTTCATCATTAACTATTTTCTTCTTTTCTTCATTTTCAATTTCCATTACTCCATCTGCTCACTGTGCCACTCTTCTTTCCGCTTCGTCCAACTACTTCTTTTTTAGGCGTTTTCATCTCTGAAATTTAGGATTTATCTCACGGTGCATATATATGCGGCATATTTACGGTGCATATTATAATATTCTACTTTTGGTCTTGATTTTTTTAGATGCGTCAAATAAAACGGTTATAGCTTCGAAGTGCCCACGTACGAACTTTTGAAATTTTAGGTCTAATATAACTTTCCCTCTACGTGAACTGCAGAGCCGGTTTTTTCGGATTTCGGTTTTACCGGACATTTGCTTAAGAATTTATCGGTTTTTTCGCCAGAGAAAAACATCGTGGAAAATTACTGGTAAAAAATCGCAAGGGTAACAAAAACCGCAGGCCCAAAGTCAAAAGCATATGCGAGCATATTGCAACAACCTTATGTTCAATTTGTATCAGGGATGCTAAATTGACAATTACAAATGTCCCAAAGTGACCAAAGATCGCTAAGAGCAAATTCGAAAGCATTTGCTGGCCTTTTTTTTTTGTTGGCCATTAATGAGTAATTTGTATCAGGGAGGGTCGAAATGGACAACTTTAAATTGTTCCAAAGTGACCACAGGGAGCCGCTAGAGAGAGAATGAGGAAACCCAAATTATGAAAAACATGATGTTGTTTAGGGTAAATTGATATCTGGTTTGATCGAAATTGAGTTTCAAACTCATCAAAAATAAACAATTTGTTCAAGGTAAAATCCTACAAATAACTTTATTATTAATTTGATATTCTCTATGAATCTTCAAGGTCGTAGAAATAAGCTCTGTGGACGATGCTCAAAAATATATCTTCGGGTGCATTTATAGTGTTTTGGTAGAGAATTTCTAATTATGCTTTAATTAACAAAGTCCAGAATGGTGGAAAAACATTTTAAGAAAATAATATTTAAAAACATTTAATTTGAAAACTCGTGCCCAGTATACACGGGATAAAACCGTGCAAAACTTGTTTTTCAGGAAAAAAAATAGGGTTGGGGTGAGAAGATTAGGGTTCCGCAGGAACTCTTGTCTTCTTGCACCAACCCTAGTTTTTTTTTGACTCTGTCGTAGATAAGGTACAAAACGCATGCCAAATTCAAAGCATATGCGAAGCATATGCTGCACCAAATTTATGGTTTAATTGTATCAGGATTATCCAAAATGACAATTAAAATGTGCCAAAGTGACCACCAAAAGCCGCTAGAGAGCAAATGCGAAGCATTTGCTAGACGTATTTTTTTTTTGGTGCCTAATAAGTTAATTTGTATCAGGGAAGTCGTAAATGACACTTAAAAATGTCCTCAATGACCACAAGAGCGCTAGAGAGCAAATGTAAAGCATTTGCTGGGCTATTTTTTCGCTTAGCCTATTGAGTTAAAGTTGGTTTTGAAAGCGAAATGACACTTAAAATGTTTCAAAGTGACTACAAGAGCCGCTAGAGAGCAAAATGCAGGACAATATGAACCTGATTGATCGAATTGAGTCTTTCAAACTTATCAAATGTACACACATTTGATCGAAGTGAAAATCCTCACAAAATAATTTACTAATAATTTCATAATTCTCTATGAATCTTCAAAGTCGTAGAAAATAAGCTTCCAGAATATCAAAAATATATCTCGGCAATTAATTAGTGTTTTAGAAGAGATTTTTATCGGCTTTATTTAATAAGTATTAGAATGCGGAAAAACATTTTTACAATAATTATTCTAAACCAAAGTCAAAGCACCGGCAAACTTTCGGAAAAAAGGTCCGTCCTTATAGCGGACCTGGCAAACTTTTGAAAAAACGGCCCTCTACTGTACATATTTAAAAAACATTTTAATAATTGCCTGTGTCAGATTTGTCAGGAAATCCACTTGAAAACTTAAAAAACAGATTAATTATCGTCACTCTCTCCCCCAAACTTAGAAAAAATAACAATGCAAATATACCTAAACCAAAATTAATCGGCGGCGTTATCTTTCAAAGAAAAATTGGGATTATATATGCAATTTGAAAATTTAAATATCAATAATAAGGATATCTTCACCAAAAAACCACCTGAAAGTAAATAATTTTTGGGTCGAAAATAACTCAAGTCTATCAAATATCTCACTTTTTTAGCCCATTCAACCAAATTTTCTTGATCAGCAGTAGGGATAGTATCGTCTAGTAAAGTATCCTCAACATTTTCACCGTCGATTGAATCTTCGATAATATCGTTTTCGATTGAAAATGGAACTTTATCTTTGAACTGGCCTAACTGTTCCATTACCATTTCATCGAACATATCATAGAAGAATAAGACTTCGAGCCCCTTCTTTTTGATGGATTCCAAATAAGGACTAGAAAAAATGTTAATTCTTTTTCGAGAATCAATTTTCTTTATCTCCTCATAATATCAAGATCACCAGGGCACTATTTCGAGGCATTTTTTCTTAGAAGCGCCCGGACATTGTTTCGATATATGACTCCGCAGATGGGTTATTTTAGATATATATTATATAGATGTATATTATCATATAATATATATAACTTATATCGATAATTATGCCTAGGTAGGTCTAAACACTTTTTCCCTAGTTAAAAGATATTATATTTCATTTTGAATACATTTTTGGATAACTTGATTTTTTAAAGTTCATAAAACCCTCGCAGACTTAATTTAAAACGAAATAAAAATTATAATGTAGAATTTGAAAACTAAGAAAATAATCGACAAAAAATTTTTTTACGGGAGAATTTTAAAGGGATATTTAGGTTTTATGTTAACTCTCATTATCTTATTTTTTGTCATTTGGTGCGCAATTTTCTTGTTTTTTGCTGCGATTATATCGGAATGTACCTGGGTGATTCCCCGGCGAAATGTTACAAAGTTTTTCAAAAACTCACATTTTACCTACGGTCGGTCGGGTAGATTACCCGACAGAATGTTCTTTTTGTGATTATAAACAGAGATCTACCCTTGGAATATGTACAAATGTTACAAAGAATTTGCGTTTTGGTCACCTAGTGGTGGTCTGAAAATTTTTTAAATTACATATTCTTTTAGTTAGGGTCGAATACATAGTAGTATAAATGAAATTTATAGGTATAAAAACTTGAAAATCAAAAAAATCTCCAGTGGCCTAACCCATATAGGCTATAAGGTTCAAATATTACATAACTTGTCCTGCTAAATTGTCCTTTTATAGCCTTTTTATTCTTCAGGTCTCATATACAATTGACAAATAAGATAATACCAGAATGTACCAGAGGGTAGATTCTGTCATAATCACAAAAAGAACATTCTGCGGGCTAACCAACCCTACTCCGCCGCTCCCGCGGGCGGTAGATAACCCGACAGAATGTTTTTTTGTGATTATCGACACCCTTGGATCTACCCTTGGGATCTACCCTTGGTACATTATGTCGCGAAATGTACCAAGGGTAGATCTCTGTCGATAATCACAAAAGAACATTCTGTCGGGTTATCTACCCGCGGGAGCGGCGGCGTAGGTGATAAGCCCGCAGAATGTTCTTTTTTGTTATTATGAACAGAATCTACCCTCTGGTACATTTCGGCATTATCATATTTGTCATATGAGATCTGAGTGTATATATGGCTATAAAAGGAAATTTGCAGCATAAGCTACGGAATATGTAGATTCAAAATTCCATTTAATTGAGATCAAAGGCAAACAATGTATCAGCCCCCGGCACGGGCCCGCCGGGAAGCAAAATAAGTATTTATAACCAAAAAAGTTTCCGGCCAACTTTTCTCATTATTATTTAATATTTTTTCCGACTTTATTTCTAGCTCTCAACGTGAGAAAGCTTCAGTAAGAATGCATTAATAATTTTGAATACAATTAAAAGTCAATGATTGGACGCGAACTCACGACCTTNCAGGGACAATTAGTTGATACAGGGTCTCGACTTTGTCTCTTACCGATCGACTCGCCAGTTAACCGGTAATCAGCTAAAAATGCGGAATATTGGGAAAATACACCTAAAAAGCAGGTATCAATCGGAGCGAATGTTCTCGAAAACGGTGCATTAGTCAAAGAGTCGGTACGCGTAATGCACTTTGTTCCTCACCGATTCGATGACCGGTTAACCCGTAATCAGCAAAAATACCGATTGCTAATTCCTTTTTGGTTGCTCTGAAAAAAAAACCACGCCAATAGTAGATATTGAAAATAAAAAATTCTTCAGAATCTACAAAAAACTGTCGATTTTCAGCCTTATAAATTTATGTCCTCTTGGGTTTTTCATATATATATATAAACATAAGCTGCCGAAGTTCAAACTAATCTTAGACTAGCCTGCTCAAATTAAAGCCCTGATTTCACTGATCAGAAAGGGTTCTAAAAACTTTTCGATTTTGTATAATTTGATGTTTTTTTAATTTTTCAACTGATACGGATCAAATTGGTGCATTTTTTCTCAACCTAAAATTAGATAAAAACTTGGTACCGGGAGCCCCTTAATAATTCAATTTTTTGAAATATGACCCTCAAATTAAAATTAATGTCTCGTGATTTTTTTCAACAGAGTCCAATATATTTGTATTAGGTTGTTTGAGTCATTTTAATATAATTCTAACTTATTATATTAAAACTCATCAGATTGATTTATCGAACCAAATTTTTCATTAAATAATAAAGTCTGTAGAACCCCATTTTTCCAACTCGGTGACAAATAATCATTTATAATAAGAGAATAATCCACCGAACTAAGGCCCGATTATCATAATTATTTTTCAACACAGAAAAACTTTTCTGTTAACAGTTTTAAAAAACAACGAAACACAACACACGTTTTTTTTTCATCTGAAAACTTACAAAAAAGGCGAAACATGGCAAAAAAATATCAATTTTTAAAAATTGAAATAAATGAAAAATAGAAGAAACATTTTGCTAAATTAATATTTCTCGTACTTTTGCGACGGCCATTGGAGCAAGAAGTGGTACATAATCTCCGATGATAGCATCAACACCCCAGTATCCGTGCATGATAAAAGTGATCGCAACAGTTTGGTCAAGAAAGAAATTTCCCGGAACAGCAGCAGCTCCAATAAATGATCCAAGAGCAATAACAGCGACTCCTCGTTCCTAAAACCAAATTTATTCAGCGTACAAATATTTCCGGGATGTAATTTGACAAAATACACATATTTAGACGAAAAACAAAATCCAATTTATAATGTTTTGGCGAATAATACGAAACTGTTGCCAAAAAATGTCTTCCATGTTTACAACTCTAATTTTTTATTTTAAACACAGGAAATTCTGATTTTTATTGGCGATTTTAACCCCTACGTGCATTGTGTTCTGAAACACAGAGACCAAAACTATCCGGGGGAACTACTATTTGGGCCAGCGAATATCGAAACAGAACCGAAAAGTCCCCCTTATTTCCAATTTTCCGAATTTATTGACTTTCAGAAATTGCTCCTCAGACCGCTGAGATTTATATTTCATGCATACAACTGTAAATGCATAATTTGAATGCATGAGGAAATATTCAATTTAGCACCGTTTTTCAAAAAAATGCAAGTAAGCACGATAAAAAGGTATCTCAAAAATCAAAAATAATACTAATTCAAGATAATTTTTAGAAAATTGACTATGTTCTAAAAAACACAGATGCGCCGGTAAATACATTCACTCAATTAACAAATAGTATTTACAAAATTGACGTGTTTGTGGTATCCATCTTTTGCTTTAATTTGATGTGTCATCCAAAATTGGTTATCTCCAGAAATTTCATTTTTACTGCTGTAAGATCTCGCTGCTGGTGCAGATAAAAGCGCGGATCGTGGGGCCAAAAACTTGGAACATCGAAGGGCGAGCATGATTCAATAACGTTCTAAACACTTTAAATACTGTTTTGGGTAGTTGGCTATCTAATATTAAAAATTGGAATTGCTAGAATAAATAAATAGAGTAAAAATCATCATTTTTTTCAAATCGGGAATCTCTGTTGGTTTTCATATCCGTTTTTCGAGTTTTAATGTTTCTTTCAGTCGCAGGAACCGTCCTTCCAGCCATCTTTCCATCGTTGATCTTAACAAAATTATTTCAATTTTCGAAGATATTTTGAAAAGCCGTAAACTTTAAAGTTTAAGAATTTTAAAAATTTGATCTACAATGACGTCGTTTTGAAGTTAATTTTTTTTTCATTCTTATATCACGATTTTCTACACATTTACGGCTTGAACTACTGTAGGTTTACATACTGTATTTCTGACGAGTTCCTCGAAAAAAAAGGAGTTTGATTTTTTATCTTAAATTTTAAACTGAAAATGCCAAAATAGATCTCCGGTTACCAGTGAACCGGTTGATGGTACTGGTGCCGACTTAAGTCCGTTAGTTAGTTTGAAACACTAGGTTTCGAATGAGCTATCATACAACTTCATTCTATGTCTAGTTTTTCAATCTATTCGATGCTACATTTTACCTTTTAGGTAAACTAAAAAAAACGACGTCAATGTTATTTCAAGTTTTTCTAATTTTTTAAGAATAAAGTTTCAATTATTCATTGTTGAACAATTCGAAAAATCTAGAACAGATCAAATTTCATTGTTTAAAAAATAAAATTATTGCTGTAGTAAATGGATCTATTTTCTTTTATTATAAAAAATTGAAAGAGTCAAATTTTCAACTGTTATTAAAAAATGCTTAAAGTTTTAACTGACCAGATTTACTGTATATTTCTTAATTTGGTTGTTCAGAACTTGTAGTATTATCCAAAAAACGTTTTAACGTTAACGATTAATCGTTTTGATTTTTTAAAATAAATGAAAAAAACTATTCAAAAATAATTGAAATAAGAACCGTTCAAATTTTAGATAAACTGAAATCTATTTTCCTAGGAAATATTTACATTCTTGAAAATAAAACTGAATTCAAAAATATTGAAGTATCTAATTAGCTAATGAGCTATCATACAACTTTATGCTAGTTTTTCAATCTATTCAATGCAACAATTATGCATTACTAAAAAAAACGACGTCAATGTAATTTTTTGAATTTCAACAATGATTAATTTCTTGTTTAAAAAAGTTCAAGAATAAAATTGAAATATTTTTTGATAAATTTTATTCCACTTTAGTGATTCAAATAAGCTACCTGAATATTATTAAAATAATATCTTTAAATTTTATTTGAGAACCGATTTTTTTAATTTACCTAGAAAATCAATATCACAATTGAAAGTATCTTTCCCCAGCCTCGTATTAACTCTATTGTGCATATCACAGGTCCATTTCATGAGTTCTTCTCTACTTTCTGCTTTGATTTGATTTTGAATCAAATCCGCCCTCAGTTCTTCAGCACAATAGTTACAAGGGTATAAAAGCGAAAATGATTTATAAAAACTTGTAACTGCAGCTTTTTTCTCTTNAAAAATACTCAAGAAAAATTAAAAATATTTCTTTATAATTATTCCGGGAAAAGTCTGTTTGAGAGAACGCAACCTTTTTATTTGCGTCCTATGTTAGGATTAGGTTGGCACGGCAAAAATCGACCTGCTACGATTTTATTTATTTTCGAAGCACTTTTAGGTTTAGGAATGAATGTGAACTAAAAAATTCAAACTTACTTTTCATTCTCTACAATAAACAATATAATTTTTTTGTCAAGCAACATTTATTTCGCCGTGCCTAGCGATAGGACTCTTAAGATAAATCAAACGGACTTTACTGATAATTTTTTTGTTGTTAGCAAAAAAAATCACAGAAAACTATTAAAAACATTAAAATTCAATGTTTTTGTTTCAAAAAGCTACAAATTTGTCTTCAGCATGTTTTTTTTTAATTTTTAATTGCATGAAAAAAATTTTGGAAATTTTTTGTTATTTGTCTATACTTACCGTACTTAAAATGTAAGATTTTTACCGTCTTTTAATTTCAAAAAGAAAGTGGTGAGCGAAAAATACCGTCTTCAACTTTTTAAGGAACACAAAATAGTAATATAATACAGCAGGGTCCGGCGGATAGGTGAAACCCACGCAAAAACCTACGTAAGCCTCCACAATCGGCCACGCATCTGAAATTTTTTTTCTCCCTGACGTCCGGCGGATAGGTGAAAGGCAAAAGATAGGGTTTATTGACCAATCAGAGCATATCTTCCCATTTATTGACCAATGAGAGCCACCTATCCGCCGGAACCTGCTGTATAAAATAATGCGTTAAATAGTTTCGCTAATTTAGCATTCTGCTCGACACAAAAAAATTCTCCTTATAAATTTATTTCTTATTTCTCTCACTT
>SCLH01000113.1:129927-163025 GCA_004367855.1 Oikopleura vanhoeffeni
TTTTTTAAAATTTTGCCGTTTTGTCCTTATAGACAAACACGACAGTATTTGTTCTCACCCAAGACCCATTTCCGATTTCGTTTACATCTGGTGCGCAGTCTTTGCGTTGCTCTGTAAATTCATTAGATATTGCGTGGGTTAAACCCAAAATTGGCCCGTTCATAGAAGTTTTGGCAGAAGTGCATGCTTTACAGGGTTTCCCATCGGCGTCAAATTCGATATTTTTGAGTTCTGTCATCGAAAATCCTTCTTCTTTTAGTTGCTCTTCAGCATATCGATCACGTCGAGATCTTGACATTCTAGAATACAAATATTCTTAGGAAATTGTTTTTATAAAATTAAGCGAAAACCCTGGGGGTGCCAGAATTAAAAGTTCAAAATTAGACTTTTTCGAAGATTTTTCGTTCAAAAATTTAGTTCTTTGAATTTTATTGCTAAATTTATCTCCTTTGGTATACAAAAATTCTAAATAAAGGCCAAAAACCGGTGTCCAAAAATGAGAATAATTAAAAAAAACAGTCAAATTATTTTGATCTTCTAGACTGAAATTTCATAAATTTACGATGTCGTAAAAATAATTATATAACTAGTAATAGAATGGCAAAGTCGAGTCTTACCGTTTTAAATCAAAAAATCATGCCCAATCATAAATTTCAAACATATTTTTTTACTCAAAAAGCAACTTTCGAATTCTGTTCACTTATTTCTCTCACAACTGAAAATGGCTGTTTAGCCGAAACGTCAAATAAAAACAATCCTTGATAGAAAAAAATATTATAATTTTATTCTCATATTTTTAGCGAACGTTTTCAAATTTTATTTCTAATTCATTATCAAGCTGTTTTTTACGATTTTATGTCTCAAAAACAATTAATATAAATTTTAAATATATTAAAATAAGCGGCTTATAATCTGGTCGCCTCAGATATCCTTCCTGACATACTGTAGAAATTCTGTTTTTCGGTTTAAAAAAAATGACAACTCAATGATCATATTCAGTATTGGACAATGTTTAATCTAAAATTTGAAGAGTACAAATAAATATTAAGTTTTTACATCTTTACAGAAATAAATCTCCTTACATCGGGCCTTATTTAAAATTTTCTAAAATAAATCTAGCATATTCTTATAGAATAATTCTATCTAGCAAATGAACCATCCAAAATCTCTCCCAAAATTTGACCCGGCATGATGAGTTTTGAAATAAATAATGATTTGCTAAAGGAAGAGCTTTATGTTTTATCGGCATCTTTTTCCTCCTCAGTGTCTTCTTCGCTATCTTCCTCAGAGCTAGTTTCATCATATCCGCCATATGATCCGTACTGATAAGCGTTGACGTCCATTCCTGTGAGCCCGCCGGACATTTCGTCCTCATAATCTTCTTCATCTGAATAAACTTGACGTTCAGCACGGGCTACAGTCATTCCACCAAATGAGAAAGTAGCTGGAGCACCACTTCCTTCTTCATCTTCCTCAATATCATTGTTTTTGCTTAAAAATAAGTTAACGTAAAGTTAGTTTAGGGCGGTCGGCACTAAAAAGTGAAAATCGCGATTTTTAAAGGCCAATTTCCGGAGTAGTAAAAATCGTTCGAATATTTTCCCCTCTGATATACAGTGCCCGCGAGAAGATCAATTTTCCTTACCCCCGAAAAAAACGATGTTACCTCCACCTACGCGAGAATTAAATTTTACCACCAAGCTTGAAAAGCTTAAAAATAAAAATAAGACGCAAGTTGTGTTTTCCAAATCAAAATGAGAATCCGATCAGACCAAACTCGTTTGACGCGATGAGTTTTTTTATTTTAGATATCGGGGAATGTATCTGAACAAAATATTGCATCCTAATAAATTTCGAAGGTCACGGATGGAATTATTTCCCGAAAATGTTTCTCTTCCGTGAGCTTTGAAGGTATAAAAATGATTTGAGACATTAATTAACCGGAGTAAACGTGCGCAGATCACCCGTTAGGGAATCCCAAAAAGTTTTTTTCCAAATGACGTTTGAAGTTATATTTCCGAAAAAACATTACAAAAATTTGAATTCCATTTTTTCTCATCCGATTACTTTTTTTGAAGTCTTAGCTGGTTCTTTTGAAGAACTCAAAATATCAGATCCATCAGAGATTATCTCTAGACCATCTTTCTTAAAATGCACATGGAATTCCTAGGTATCTGATATTAATCTGCTCCATAAATAGCGGTTGGTGGCGGTCACCCGAAAATATGTTTTCCCGTTGGAGGCCGCCAAAGTAGGAAATTTCAGTGATTTTCATTGAAATTTATTAAAGGTAGATTTTTTTTTAATAAAACCCACCCTACTAAGTCATTTTTCTTGAAGACCATACCAGATATCAACAAACGGTTTTTTGCTATGTGCAAGTAAATTTGTGGCGCTAAAAAATTTTGAACCGGTTGACCAGAAAAAACAAATTTCAGCGCCACAAATTTACTTGGCTACACATAGCAGAAAACCGTTTGTTTATATCTGGTATGGTCTTCGAGAAAAATGATTAAGTAGGGTGGGTTCTATTAAAAAAAAGCTACCTAAGGATTTTACAGTCATGGCCGATTTAATTCATTTTTGATCAAACTTCACCCTAAAATGATTATCTTGATTTTGTCGTTTTGCTCTAGATTTTTTGGAAAGGTTTGGCGCAGTCAAGCTTCTGATGACTTTATTTTAAAACATATGCCGCATATTTTATGCATATGATATGCGATTTAATTAAACACCATAGGCAAAAAAGTTAAAATAATTTAACAATGAGTCATCATGTAATTTTAAGTCCATGGCACACCAAATGCGCCTCGGAGTTAATCATAAAATTTCCAATTTGTTGGCCAAATAACTTTTAAAATTACAAATAAATTTTTGTCACTGTATTTTTTGAAATAAAAATCTAAAACTTACACATTATTTCCTTTTCTTCCGTATTTGTATGCTCTGGTGGACATAGACATATCTTTCGTTTCTCTAGTTTCGAAACCACATTTCGGACATGGGAATTTATCATTTCTTCCATATTTAACACCTTTACGTCGAACATGATCGTCACAAAATGCAACTTTGCACTTAAAATAATTTCAATTACCATGAGTAATTCGATATAAAGGTCAAAGTTAGGTTTATTCAAGATAATGCGTCAATAATCATTGTTTATACTTACATCATTATTAAATAATGCTCTAATAATAAAAAAAACACTCTTTAATTCCAAATCGTTATTCATAAAAATAATAATATTTTAGGTCTTGTTCAAATAAGTACATACAGGGGGGGGGCAATACTGCCGTAAGTTTTTTGGCAAAAAAATTCGGCAATATTGGGCACTTTCGGAAATATTGGGCACTTTCGGCAATATGAGAACAAAAATAAATTTTTTCGTTCAAAAAATGAAAAACGCGTAGGCGTTGGAAATGACGTCATATGTTAAACAAATTTTCAATTTTATAAGGAGTTTCACGATAGGTTTGAATGACGTGAATCACCAAAATGCGTAGAATGTAATTCTTCATCAAACGCAATCAACTAAAAGTTGATTAGAGTAGATTTGAGAAAAAATAATCCTGTAAGTGACGTCATTCATGACGCATACTAAGTAATTTGAGATATAAATCTCAAAAAAAACTGCGATTTCGGCAAATTCGGTAATATTGGGCACTTTCGGCAATATGGGAACAGGAATTATTTTAGCTAAAAATGTTGATTTTCGTAGGTTAAATTCGGCAATATTGGGCCGGAGCTATTGGCCCCCCCTGTATATGATTGTTTTGAAATTAAGAGACATGATATTCATGTAACTTCCCAAGCTGCGTTCCGCTGCAGAGCCGGTTTTTCGATTATTTCCGTTTATTGACCGGTAGTTTACAAGGCATTATCGGTTTCGAGAAAAAAACCTCAAAAAAAATTACCGGCTAAAAACATACAGGATGAGTTTTTTCGATTTCTCCTCTTTTTTACCCAGACGGCTAGACAGCCAAAATCCTAAGCAAAGTATAGACAATTTTGGCTGTCTACCCGTCTGGGTAAAAAAGAGGATAAATCGAAAAGACTCACGCTGTAAATCGGAACAAATAGCTCTGCAGTGGCTCAAAATTTAAATAAGGACTCAAAATTACAAAAAGGTCTTTTATGTTAATAAATTAATTCTTTAGATATGAGGTTGATGAGGCTTATCGGGTTTTGAAATCACATTAAAAACTCATGACGTTTTTAATGTAATTTAAATACAATGAAAAATTCGTTTTATTCGTTATTTTTTAAAATATCGTATGTACCGATTTTGAGCTCGAATTTGAAATGAAGGTATTTAAATAAGAAGAAGCTCTCTGACTTTATTTTCATTTTCAAGTGAAAATACAGTTAATTCATTTTATCTATTGTGATAGTCAGATTTGCGTGTATAACAAAGATAATACCTGCCCGGACAAAGTAGCGGTTTTTAGCTTATTTAACATCACTTCGTCCGGATTTCCATATATTTTAACATTAAAATGCAAGCACCATAATATTTCCACTGAATTCACTCAATAACCACCCTTAGAATTAAAGGTGCAACTGAATCTTTCGTTGCTTTAAAAAACTGGTGTACCGCGGTAAATTATACCGTATAAATTATACGGTAGAAATTCTACCGTACTTTAAAATGAAATTAATATGAACTTCGTATATTTATATTTTATAAGCAATTTTAACGTCTGATTGAAACGTCCGTAAATCAGTATAAAAATAAATTTGAAATATTTTCATGATTTCAAAAAATATTATTTTACCTGCAAGCAACTCCATTGTCCCAGTTTGCTGCAACTTCCACATTTATAATTTTCTGAGTCGAGAACTTGACATTTGCACTGGTGTTCAAATTGGTCATCTTCGCATAAAAATCCTGTGCAGAACGAACACTTGAATAATCTCCCACCATGATCCCATACACCTCGAGCACATTCGATGCAAACTGCGTCAATTAATGGACATGCACATGCATGAGTTGAGATACACTTAAAATTATTGTTAAAAGGAAACCACTATGAGTAGGGAGCGCACCGGGCCAATTTCTAAGTTTTAAACGGGCGAAATTAACGAAAAACGGGAAGAAAAATCTTAAGCAGAATTCAAAGGCAAGAATTATGAAAAATAAAAAAAATAAAAAGATAAATTTTTTGCCGGTGATAATACCGGTTATAGGTTTATATTACCGGTTGCACCATAAAGTAAACGAAAGTAAAGTTAGCCAATACGTTTTTCGTGTTCTCCTGAAAATTTGACATCTTTTAGTGACCGAAACTGATTCAGGTCGTCCAAGGAAAAAATTTTGGAAAAGATTTAGAGCCAGTCTTTGCATAAATTTTTCCTTCAAAATGACGAAAATTTTTTTTCACAAATTTTCAGAAATTTTTATTTTCAAAAGTTAGCAAATTTTTTTGTGACAACGGCTCTACTTCTGAAAAATCAGGTAAATGGAGTTTTATATGCTAAAAATCGAAGTTAGTGCTCTAAATGGGCGTTTTAAAAGGTCAGTTTCTGACCACTAGATGGCCAAAAACTTTTTGTTTTCTGCCCGGAATCGTTTTTTTCTGGGTCAACAACCCCCGTGAGGTCAAAGAATTTGTATCAACTACTGTAGTTCTCTCGTTAGTTTTACCGGTGCGCTCCCTAACTATGAGTCATAGTCTATGACGCCATTTGGAAAAATAATTGAAGAAACAATTTTTTGTGAATTTTCACAACTGAGTCGTGTTAGTGACGAGTTGTCGCCGACAAAAATGTGTCTCCTAAAAAAAGTACGTTGAAAATTTGTATATATTACAGCCTGAGTTTTTTTAAATGTCGCATGTTTTTCTCCAGGCGGGTAGACAGTAAAAATTTAGTACATTGTATGTATTTTTTGGCCAATAATATAACGTTTCAAGCTTCATGTCATGACATATAAAACTAAAATTACAGTTCGTTCTATTTTCCTTGGGCGCTGAATTGGTACCAATTTTAGGTACCTTAATTAAGGATTTTAAGCCTCGGCCAATCAGCGATTTCGAAATATTTTAAAAGTTTTCGTTTTATCGCTTTTTTTTGCACATATCAAATCCCAAAATCTCAGCTTAAATTGGAGCAAGTTTAGATGTCATTTCCAATTCTGAGATGCTGAGAATGTTGAACACCGTGTGACATGTCACTGCAGAGCCGGGTTTTTATATTACTGATTTTTTAGCGAGAAATTTCGATGCTTTTTTTAAAACCGAAAATTTAAGAAACTCTGCATTGTTACTTACACTTGTAGTACTTACTTGTAGTTTAAATATATTTTGACCGAAAAATATCGTTTGTTCCAGTACCGGAATATCTCACCATGAAATGTAATGTATCTTAAAAAAAAGACCATTGTAATTTATTTCTTATACAGCGTTACCATAAAATGCTGATCTTTCATTTTTTGAGTTGATTTTGATTATCTTTTAAAAAAAAGCAGATATCCTCAAAATAATTTTACACGAAAGTAAAATTCCATTGCACCGCTTTGAAAATACCACTAAAAGATTCGACGTAAATAATTATCTCACTTGTCTTCCATGGCAGACGAATGCTTCACAGTGATCACAAATTGCCCCAGCAAGCTTGATTCCAACAATAAATTTATCTCCATGTTTTACCAAGCAGCCACCGGGAGATTTGTTCATGCATTTCGTCATTCCACATGACCCACAGACGACTACTTTTTGAATATGTTTGCAAAAGTAACTTTATTGGGAATGAACAAAAGTGATTTTTCATGATTTTTTCGAAAGTTTTGATCAAACAAGATATGTCAAATTTGGCTATTTAACGTTTGTTCGAAAATAATCTTAAGAAAAAATGATTTTTTCAGGAGAAAAGGCAGTAAAAGTTTTGAAAATTTTAAGTGAAAGCAAACAACCTCATGCCGATATAGCAAAAATGAAAAATAATAAAACTGACGATTTCACAGATGATTTGATACAAATAACACCCGATGAATTTTGCCGTTTGTTTGGCACAAAAAGGTCCTGTGACATTTTTCTATAATTTTACAAAAACAATAAAGACAGTATAGTGCTTCTGGCGTCTAAAGGACAGCTGAGATTTTGCCATATTGTCCCTTAGCTTTTGGTGCCATATTGTCATTATTTTAAAATTGCTCTAAAAATTTCAAAAAATAACGGGTGAAGAGCGGAACATAAGCCAGAGTTCCGGGGGTCAATTCTTAATAAAAAAATATTTTTAATTAAAAAATAGTGAAGACCTTTTTTTTTGCTCTCAGTGAAGAAGTCTTACACCATATTTTTACGAAAAAGAGGTGAATTTTTTGGAAAAAAGACCCTTTTTGAATTTTTTGCCATATTGTCCTTATTGAGGGACGCCCAAAATCTTAAACCGTAGGTTTTGGCCACTATTTCTGCCATATTGTCCTTATCAGAGGGTGTCCTTATAGACCCAAACAGCAGTAATATTACTTAACATTTTACATAATTTGGTCTGAAAAAAATTATTTTAGTGCGACAAAAATGCTGCAAATGATGAACATAAACTCTGCGATCGATACTAAAAACGAATTTTCATCCGATGATTTGTCAGATTCTTCAAGTGTATTTTGGGCAAAGAAAATCATTTCAATTTTAGATGGAGGGGAAATTTTGAAAAGGTTTGAAAGTTTTAGCAAGAGAAATTACAAAAATAAATTTTTCACAGTTGAAATCACAAATTTTTTTAGTGATTTGCTTTTTGATGAATATTCTGTGAATCATTCTGCAATACAGTCAAATCCTGCAAAGTCAATTTCAATGAAAAGTATTTCTTCAGATGAATTCGAAACAAAATCAAGTAATTTTACATGCGATTCATTTTCAGACAAAAGTTTTAAGAATCCAGATTCTTCTAGTGTAAGTCTGAAACCCGACTGGGAAAAGAACATGATTTCTATTGAAGATTATCCAAGGCCCTCAATCAGGTTAATTTTATTATTATTTCTAAAGAAATCCGGGGAGGAGTAGGCTTTTGTTTAAGACCCATAAAATGGACTCGAAAACTTTTTTTGGCCGTTCTATAGCGATTTTGCAGATTTTTGAAAATCCAAAGTGACATTTTATTTGGTGATCGTGTAGAGATTTTTTCTGGTCATTTGAAGACTTAGGATTTTTTTTTGTTTCTGGAACTCTCTTTATAAAAAATATCATTCGACCATATTCTGAAGCTCGTTTCAGATTGATCGAGCAATCACTGATCCTCAATGTATTAAAGAATTTCGTTCAAATATTACAATTAAACCTGGGTCCTACGAAAATCAACTTTTTAGCGGCCACCACATCCTTAACTATTCTAACACCGTTGTTTTAAGAGACTTCATATTCGATGACTTATGTTCACGCGAGTCAAATATAAGTATTGAAACAATCTCATCGGATGAATTCGAATATGAATCAGAAAGACATTTGTCTATTTCGTCTATTCGTTCTGACGTCCAAATAAAAAATTTGAAAAACAACGATGCGAAAAATTGCTCTGCGCTGGAAAACATGAGAAAATACATGTATATCAATAAAGCGAAACTATAAAAGCACATAAAACCTACTTCAATGAAAATTTTTATGAGATTATCAAATTTATTTTTAATTTGGCCGTTTCAGAATTTTTAAATTATTCGAATGATAAAAAAGTATTTTTCGAACACGGAGTTTAACATATATGAAACGGTCGGATTCAAGCTTATGACGTGAGTATTATTCTGCAGAAACAATTTTGCCAATCCGATGTGTACTTCGTCAGAAAAAGTGGTTTCATTTTCAATTTGAGATCCAAGAAAAAAATTAATTTTTTTCTTGGATCTCAAATTGAAAATGAAACCACTTTTTCTGACGAAGTACACATCGGATTGGCAAAATTGTTTCTGCAAAATAATACTTACGTCATTAGCTTGAATCCGACCGATTCATATATTAAAATATTTAAATTTTTTGCATGAATTATTCCGGTCCCAAATTTTAAGAAAATTCTGTGAACCAATCTGTAGAACTTATTAATAATTCTTTTTTGTTATTCCCTTTACTCAAAAAGCTCTATTTTTCTGTTGTCTTTGACATTGATCACATTCCATGACCGCATTACATGGAAACTGTTGTAATCCTCTGTCTGAAGACCTAATATCTTTTTGCCTTTCAGCTTGTCTCTCAGCCTTTTTACGAGCTCCTGTCTTTTTCTTTGGCATACTAGAAAAATCTATCTTGACAAAAATTACATCGAGCGAAGAATTAAATTGACAGAAAATATGTTTTTTAGTATTTTATTGCATAAATCCAAGATTTTTTTGTGCAGAGAATGAACACGGGATGAATTGTCATAAAATATTTACAGTCTCAAGTTGAAAACTGAAAAGATCAGAAAAAAGCGAATTCCAAAAATATATAAAATAAGGGTTCAAAAAAGTAATTTATATCATACGACATATAAAAATATAAATTATATAAGATTTTTGAGTTAAATAACAAAAAGCCATAATGACATCTGAAAACTCTCAGATTTTCACAGTATTCTTGGTTAGATGGATGATAAGTACGCCACTTTGCTTGAAAAATCAGTTGAAATAAAATTAATCGGTGAAATCGCTAAAGTATTTCTTTAAAAAACACCAATTTTAAAATTATTTAAAATTAAATTTTTTCTATTTTTTGTAATATTGCCGTTTTTTATTTTTATACAGTGGGGTCTCTCTAACTGGAAGAAAACTTAACTTCGGTTTTTCGAAAAACTGCCAAAAGATCATTATTGGTCCCCGTTATAGGTGTTCAAGTTAAAAAAAACCCCACTATGATTAACCCATACGAACGCGCCTGTATTATGGGTGTTATCGTCTGTACTGCAATCACCTAGCCTGGTAATTATAGCACGCTAAAACATATTTGAAATCGCTTTTTATGCCTATTTTAGGGACATTTCAGAAAAAAATGTTTTGATAAGTTAACAGGTAGTCTTATATTTTTGGCGTCTGTGTTTCAGAACACATACCTGTCCGTGGGGGTTAAGATATAAAAACCGACAAAATAGGAGGTAATTTCAAAAATATCTTTATTGGGACACGGTGACGTGGAAAAGTGTTACTTTTTCATAATATTCAAATAACTTAAAACCAGCAGGTTTTATAAACCAATAAATCTGAACTGTTTTTCAAATAAGTCTAAACAAAAGTGGCGTAGGTTACATCCAGAACAATTCTCTATATATGCAGCTATATAAATATACCAGACGCTGTATTTTGGGAGTAAAAGATTTTTGGACAAAATCTAATTATTCAGTGGTTATGGCATATAATGAGGGACCGTTTCTGAGAAAAGGTAAAAAATTAAATAGCTGAACAAAAATTCTATTTTACCAAAAAATTAAGATTTGGTGGAAGTTCCCGAGGATTTTTCAAAATTTGCTCTAATTTTTGTTCGGCTTACGGAGTTTTTAATATCCGGTGTTCGAAATTTGCATATGCAGACAATTTTAGAAGAGCAAAACATTAATTTTTAATTTAAAGTAGCTGCCTTCAAATTTAAGGCTACAGTATGTACTTTTTTTACTTGCGAAGTGAAAATCGTCCTTAGGTAATTACGACCAATAAAAATAGTAACTAAGTGGATTTTATTTTCAAACCCTTGACATCGGCTTGATATATCGAAGAACCTGCCTAGTGTAATTTTTATGTCAATCGTCTATGTTTTTATGTTGTTATTGACATAAAAATTACACTAGGCAGGATCTTCGATATAGGCTTGACATATAGCTTGGCGTACAAAATAAAATCCACCTAGTTACCATTTTTAATTGGCCGTAATTAGCTGAAGGGCAATTTCAACTTCGCAAGTAAAAAAAGTACATACTGTAGATGGTCAATTTATTTTGGGCCTAATTTCTCAGAGGCGGTACCCTACATTCATGTATATAAATGAAAATTAAAAGATATCCTTCAAATAAAACTAAAAGTCAATAAATGCAAAATTGCCCCCTAAAGGGGGATAGAAACTAACGTTTATAATGATTACAATGAACTTGAAAATCCCCTGGAAGGGTGAAAAGTTTTTAAAAAGTATATGGATGAGTATTGTTAATATTCTCGTTATCAAAGCAAACAGAAGGAAAGATTTCATTGGTTACTAAAAACCAGTAGTCGTATTATCAGCTAAATGTGTACGCATGTATGCAAACGACAGCTTAGAAAGCAACTACATCATCTTATTTTCGAAATAAAATAAAATTGTCAAAAAAAAAATTCGGAATTTATAAATTGCGTAGGTTTTAGCCAGATTTCGCTCGTCATGACCTCATACAAAAAAATTCGACAGTGATTTCTTAAGGGAGTCAAGCGTAGCAAATATTTTGAAAAACTTTACCATGGTATAGATTTTTTTATTCAAATTCCATATTCTAACTTTTTTTGGAGGTACATAAAAAATAACTTCACCCATTCTAAATAATTTGAGCTTGAATATAGTTTACCAGCTCCCCCTAAATTGAAAAAATTTGAGGACCTGTTTTTTCATATTTTTGACAACATTTTTTATACTTAAAAATAAATTATTTCCCTCTGCCCCTGATTCCAGCTCTATTGTCGCGTTTAAGAATTTTTTGACGATTTTTAAATGAGCACGTCTGTTAGAGCTAGCTATTAGACATATTTATTATTTGTTCACTTTTTAAAGAGGTCACAAATTGTGGAAATTATTTATTGAATCGAGCAGCACCACGAATTAGTCTTTTTGGCTGTTTTATAAAACGCTTTTGACTGTTCGGATAATTCGTTACTCCGACTGACTAGATCATCAAGCTTTTGCCCCCTGTCCAAAATTTTCTCCAAAGTCTCCGAGACAATTTGTTTAGTTTCATCAAGCTCGTTTTGCACCTTTAAAATAGAATCGGCCGTTTGAGGATCTTGCCAACGAGCTAAAATGAGGTATACATTTTCATCGATAATTAAAAATATCTCAAATTTTCTAGTATTTTTTCACTACAAAAAAATTTTGGTATATTTTTTTTTCGTTTTTATGCCATTTTTATATAATGTTACATTATTGACCAAAAAATCATCGATCAAAAATGTCATTAAAAAAAAACAATGAAAAAACGAGGTAAAAATTAAAATAAAAGATGAAAAAAAAATCGATAAAAATGGTATACCTCGCTAAAATAACTTGTAGGTTGAAATCCACGTCGTTTATTTGACGCCAATTAGGGTGTTTGGCTTGAAAATCTTCCATGATTTTTGCAAGCATGACAAATGCGGGGCGACGAGGATATTCTTCATCGCAAATACAGCAAGCGGCTAAACCGTCTGCTTGGACGCTAGCGTGGGCCATGTAAGCTTCTTGTTTTACAGATTTTCGGTCGCCAGGGGGAGTTCTTTCTGAAGAAGTCAATTTTAAGTAAGCCAAAAAATTGTATTTTTTGTGATAAAATTTAAGTTATAAAATTTTTCGAAAAATAGCATGAAAAAATCTGACATATTTCTGACCACAAGGACTTATATTCAGGGGTCAAATTTTGAAATAAGACACCGAAGATGCGAATTACAAAATAATTCACAAAAATATCGAATAGGAAAATGGTTTAAAAAAAAAATTATTTAAAATTTTAATCCCAGATCATTGATAACGAACTGAAAGTACAGACAAAAAAATATAATAAAGTGTAAAATTTTCATTATTTTAATCTGAGTGAAATCGTTTATAACAACGAAAACCCTACAGGTTTACCAACAAAAAGAGTAAATTTTGTTTCAAATTACTTTTTGCCGGTTAAATCATTTCATTTGGGCTATTGATTGCGAAGTATACATGTAATCGGCAAGAGTCATCAAAAATAATGATTATATTTTCGTTTCGAAATTTACCTAAAACTACTGTATGTGTGAACTTTATAAATTCTCCAATTGATCCTCTCTGAAAGAAGCCGAAACTTGAAACATCAATTTCTTCTGTTATCTTCTTCAATTTATCTCCTTCCTTTCGGCCGATAGTTATACCGTAAATTCGGACCATGTTCTAATGATGGTCTAAAAAAAATATATGATATTTTTTTGCGGTATCGCTTAGTTTTTCACAAGGAAAAGTTCAAAAATCACACAAGAAAGGACAGATGGAAAGGACAATGAACTTAAATATCATGAACACACAGCGTTATAAACTGAAACATATATTTGTTTTAAGTTGGTCTGGCATTTAAACGGCGAGGGTATAAAACATAAACTAACAGCGAGTCAAACAATGTCTCACGCCTTGTGCGAAAAAAATGCCAAAATTCGTTCATTTTTCAAATTTATTTTCGGAATTTTGATTTAGCGTCATTATTAATACCTTCAAATTTTCTGCTCGAAAAATTTTCCGAAAAAGTTGTAAGGATTAGACAGTTGTGTCTGATTTTCATTATTTTTTAATTTGCAAAAAAATAAATTTTGTTCAAATAAAAAAAAATCGAAAGTTTCAGAAAAAATTTAACGAAATTTTTCTCAATTTTGAAATTAAAACAGACGGCTTTTGACTTTAAAGTGAAATTTTCATCAATTGAAATTTTCATGAAATTATTTCAAGTTCTTTTTTTTTATGCGATTTAAAAATTGAAAATAAAATCCATGAACCTAAAATTTGATAATTATTTTTCTTTTCTTTCCAATATTCGCAAAAATCTGCATCGATTATGCTGAATAAAAATTTGGTATTCCTCCAAATTTTCCAAAAAAAAATTATAAGTGGGACCAAAGCGAAATTTTCTTCAACTTCTTCCCATGATCAATTATCGCTGTCAAATTTCGATAATTAATATTATCCAAAACTTTTTCATCTTCTGTTTTCACCTCTTGGTCGAATAAGAAAAAATATTTTGGCGTCCTAGCAAACTCTCTGATAACTCCAGGCGTCTCCTTATTTTCCAGCGAAATATGTTCAATTTTCAATTTGTCCTTACGAAGTCTGAGATCAAGGACGACTATTGATTGGTCAACGGCCAATGCAATAAAATTTTCGCCAAAAATGATTCCGGCTCCTTGGGAAGAGCGACCGAGTTGTATAGAATGACGAAAATGGCCAGAGCGATGGGTCCACACCAGTAATCGACCAGAGGCAGTTATAGCCAAAAGTAAATTCTTAAATAAAATATTAGTAGGAATCATCGTGATAAAAAAGTGCCTCGAAATATTGCTTTTTTAAGAGAATGGGCTAAAAATGTCGAAAAAGTGAAGAAATTTAACTCCCGGTTTTCGGTACTGTCTTATTTGTCTAAGCGGACGCTAAAAACGTCCGCTTAGACGTAAGAAAATTTTGAAATTTGAAAAAATGCGTTGGTTTTCGCCCAAAAAACGCAAAAAGACACTAAAACGTCCGCTTAGACAAACGTCCGCTTAGACAAATTTGACAGTATATTCTATTTTGACATTTTGAAAAGCTTTAACTTTAGACGAAAACTTTTCTACAGATAAAACTCTTTAAAAACATTTTTTCAGTCATTTTTGACTACTAGTATATTTATCCCCAATTTAGGGTCAATTTCTAGTTGAATTTATAAAAATTCGGACCAACATATAATGTGCTTTGCGTCTAGAGAGTTTCGGGTGCCATTTATCATCAATAAACAATAACGAAAAAAGGTGTTTTATAAAAACTTTCAGAAAAACATCGCCTCTTATCGTCCATATAGAAGAACACGGCAAAATGAAAAGTGTGAGTTTTGGCCATATATTATCCATACAGACGCATATTAATTTGCTTATGGCAAACTTCTGGCGGAAAAGTGCGCCCTACTAAACTCCGACGTGATAAAATTTTAATAAAAAGTGATTTTTCGGGAATTCTTGAAGATTTTAAATCCTAGAACCATAATTATGTGCCGGAAAATATATACTGTCGTATTTGTCTAAGCGGACGTTTTTGAAAATTTTTGAAAACAGACCACTGTTAACAAGTTGTCGAAATTATTTTAAGAAATTGTATTTTCATCTTCCATATACGTGATCTAAGGTTCATCTGAATCTATTTTTTAACCTTTAAAAGTAATTTTTTGTTGGATCTTATACTGGTGAAAAAACATGGTTTTACTCTAAATTGCCGGTTTTAGGATGCATTTTTTAATGCATTATTTTTTTTCTGACAAATTTAAACGCACATCATTTGAGCTTAAAAATCTCTCCGGAGAATTTTTTTTTGAATCGTAAATGTGACGGCCAGTTTTTTCATGAAAATATATTTTTGTTTTTTAAATATAAACCTTGGTAGGCCAAACATTGGCAATGGGGTCACTTTGTGTTAATCTTATCGAATCGATTTCATTTTCAAATTTTTCTCTTAGAATAAATTGACATCTTCCAGAAGTTAAAGTCCAAAGTCGTATTTCTCCAGATTCGTCAGCTGACATAACTAAACAAAGTTTGAAGGTCTAAAATGATCCATTGAAAGGTCGAAACAAAATGAGTTACAAGTGCCGTCAAAGCGAATCGCGTTTCCAGAAAAAAAAATTAAATTAGGATTACATTTTCTGATTTGTACGGTTAACATGTCGGTTAAAAGTGCAAATTTCTGGTAAAAGAAGTTTTTTTAAAGGAACATATCGGTTACATATCGTGCAGAAGTCCGCGTAGCTTAGGTAGTTTTTTTAGACGCGACAGATTTGACTTTTCACCACAGATGAACCGGTTGAGATATCACAAAACGTTTTTTGCATTAAACTTGAAACTAAAAAAGATTAACCCCCTTACTCATAGAGCTATAAAAGTGGCTTTAATTTTTTTGAAACGACCCGAAAAGACAAAAATAATTAAAAAAGAAGTTGAAGGTTCAAATCGCCCATAGAGTTTGCGATTAATTTCTGAAAAATAAAAATAATTTTTTTTTCGATGAGCCGTTCGAAATATATTTTATCCTACTTTTTATTTTGATTTCTCTGATTTTTTTCTTTATCAGCTTTATCTTATAATTTATTTGTAAAAAACAAGGTCTGAAATACTCAGTTTTTAGGAATTCGTCTTGACCATCTTTAAAAATAAGAATGAGAAAGCAGAGCGGAAATATAAGGCGCAGAAATATTGTTTACTATTACTTTCACCATTTTAGAGGTGGGAATTATCGTTTTATACACGAACCCGATTAGGTATTTTGAATCGGAGAACAGATCAAGAAAGCCCAGGTTTTACTTTATTTTATTTAATTTGCATATTATTACAAAAATCTTATAGTTATTACTAGAGAACAGTGTGAGTCAACTCCGTTATTCCACAGCGTTAATTAAGTACTCAAAGTGTTAATTATCTAAATTTAATAATCCATAAAGTTAAGTCTATCCTTTATCACAATGACTGAAAAATAATTTCAACGAAAGCACTTATATTTTTTGGATGATAGAGCTTCAAAGTCAAGTCATAAAAGTGGCTCTCATGCCTCAGGGGGATATGAATACTCAAATGAGTAAGGGGGTTAAGCCAAAATTTTTTGTTTAACTTTCGAAAACTTTTTTCAAAATTCGAGATTTTCAAATGACCGAAAATGAGCCAATATGGGTATCACACGAAACTAGAAGAAATTCTAAGACTAAGGTGGTTTTTTTTTAGGAGCTAAAAAATACACTTTTTACCACTTTGTCATTATGAAAAATCGTAATAAAACTTAATTTTTGGAATTTTGTTTTTCAGCCATTAGTCTTAGAATTTCTTTTAGTTTTGTATGATACCCATATTGAGTCATTTGAAAATCTCGAATTTTGAAAATTTTTGGAAAAATTTTTCGAAAATTAAAAAAAAATTTAGTTTGAGCTTTTTTAGTTTCCAGTTGAATGCAAAAACCGTTTTGTGATATCTCATACGGTTCGTCTGTGGTGAAAAGTGAAATCTGTCGCACCTATAAAAAAACTACCTTAGTGACCATATTATTAGTGATCTTTGGGTAATTGTAGGCTAGTATGCAAAATATCTAAGAGTTCCCGGCTGGCGCAGCCTATAATTTTCAATGATTTACAGTTTTCCATACCACAAATTCACTTGTGTACATGATACAAAATACCGTTTGTTTATATATCTTATGGCCTTCGAGTTATTATGCTGACAAGGGTTGGTTCCTTTTAAAAAAACGCTACCTTAGCGGTTTGCTGGTATGGCCGAATGCGGTACAAGTAATTCTATTAGGCACATAATGAAGCCCATGACATTCTGCAGATATTATTGAAAATAAATTTGCAATATGATTTAAATTTGTTATCAAAAACATCTTTTTACCTACACTCGTTAATTTTTTTTCAGAGTGAGCTATTATTTTTCATACTTATATTCGAAATATAGCCAATTTTTTATCAAGGATGTTGGTACGTAAAACCCGAACTAACGATTATCACATTTTTCCGATGGTTGTATTTTAAGAAAAAAAAACATAAAAGATAACCAGCAATTTAATAAGAGCAAAAGTTCGTAGAAAAAAATTAGATTTTTTTTTTCATTTTTATGCAATTTTAAATAAAAAAACATTCCATGCTAAAGATACCGTCACCAATTTTTACAAGAATGAAGATTTCTCGGGAATTCTACTGGACTAGCAAAATCTCAATTTTCTAAATAAACCAAAAAACCCATTTTATATGGTCGTTTGGGGATTTTAATTCCTTCCAAGTTTTCTCGCCAAAATCAATGAGCCTGTCGAAAATGAACAAAATCTCAGACTTAAAAGACAGATTTTGTGGTTATGTATATAAAGCTGTNGGTAGCAATTTTCTTTGACATGGTCAGGGTCAGCAAATTCTCTGTAGTCGGATTTCAACTTAATTGTATTCTGGTGGACCCAGCTGGAATATTATCTTCAGACTCAATAGTATAACCATCGTTCTCCTGTAGATCTCCAATGAATTCCTTGCTCACTATCCCATCTACGAGTTAAGACATCGACTTCGTCGGCAACCATAAAAACTGAGGCGGGATATAATTTGATTCCGATTTCAAAAAAAAAATAATTTTTATATATTTGGAATCACCGTGAAATTCCATAGTCACAGTAATATGACCCAATAAGGGTTCCTTTTTTGTAAACTTGACTATTTGGTGTCATATTACAAAACTTGACAGCAAGAAAATATTAACCGGAAATGAAAGTGTTTTGGTGCTGAAATGAACTCTTAGGAATTACGGTCCTAGAAATATCGAGATTTTAAGATTTAACTGGGTAAATACTGGTTTACGGACATCCAAACGGCTAGAAAACAAGAGTTTAACATTAGACAACAACCAATTTTTCAAATCAGATGAGCCGTTTTTGAGAACATTCCACCCGACTGAAATTCAGAGCTAAATTTATATTCCACCTGAATAAAATCCAAACACCAAACTGGCCAATAATAGATTTTGCACTTTCAGAATGCTCTCCTTCGATCTTGCCCATGAATCTAATGAGCCCAGATTTTGGCAATTGTACCGAGATTTGTGATGGCTCTTGCTCGCTCATACCGATACCATTATCTTCGATTATCAACAAGTTTTCCGTTTTGTTGAAAACTCAAGCGAATGTCGAGGGCTAAATTCATTTGAATTAATATTTAAAAAAAAATTTCCATTAATTGCAGTAAAACGCGCATAAAAAATCTCCTTTTTTTAGCAGCCATAGATTGTTTCTGGTCGAACCTTATGAGATATCTGGAAACTGTTTTTTGCAACCACTAAAAACTAATAAAAGCTCAGGAAGAAATCTTCTCGTTTTTTGCTTCACCGGTTTACTGATAATCGGCTATCTTTAATACTGTATAATTTATACATGCATTTTCAGTTTAAAATGTGAAAAGAACAAATTTAAACTTGTTGTTATAAAATTATCAAATAATATAGTTGAATCAGTGTTTATATACTGTCGTGATAAGGACTAAAAATATAAAAAATTAAGTTTCCTTGCTAATTTTAACGAAAAGGGTGGTCCACTGAGATTCGAACCCACCAAAAATTACATTCCGGTTTATATCATGTGGACCGGAATGTCAAATCAAATTTTCTCCTGAACTTTTCAGCTTTCCAGCCGGAAGCAAAAAACTGTTTTCGAGATATCCCATATATCTTTAGACTTAAGGGAGTGGGTGTCGGCTGATTTGAGCCTCTTCCAAGGTCATTTCCCGCCAAACTAGCAAAGGTGATATTCCAAAACATTTTTACTAACAGAACCAACCTTCGCGGTAATTTTGAACCTAACAGTTAATCTCTGATACAATACCACCTACGCCGACACCTACGCTTTTTAAAAGCTTCTTAAAAAGACACGCGGTTCGTACCTATCTTCTTCACATTTTCATCATTTTTTATTATTTTTTTGTGTCAGGCCTCCGGAGAGAAGCCTTACAAATAATGAAAGCGCTTTTTTTTTAACATTTGCTTTCAGCGGACAAAAACGCGAAAAAAACAAATTGAAATGTTGAAATGGTCAGTTTGGGAGGCTCAGGCAAAAGCTATCTCCTCCACCAGTTTTGAGAGATACAGTTGCGGACTCACACTGCATCTGAAAGCACAAGAACTTGTTTGACAATGAACTAGAGTTTTTTTTTGAAATTTTGATTCGGCGTCACTTGGGGCCATGTCAACTTTTCATTTTGAGCCTAAATTTTTAAAAATAATTTTCGGCGAATTAAGATAAATTTATATAATATTTTTTGCTGAGATTGAAGAGAATTTTTTCTGATCAATAATATCGGCATTTATGTGATTTTTGGATACGTAAATATTACGAGATAGCTCAATGGAGAGTAAAAGCAGCAATTAGGTTTTATGCATTTAAAGTTGATGTGATAATACTTTCTAAAATGAATCAATTTTTGACTTTTCAAGGTTACGGACTACAATTGTAGTATATTTATACAATTGAAAAATAAACGTTCACTCAATTCTCACAAAAGATATTTGAGTTTTAAAAAGCGCTTATTTTTCTCCAGCACATTGCTGGAAGCACCTACAATCCCCTTAAGGGGTACTGGTTGCTGGTTTATAAGACCTTAGGGGCATTACAAATAGTTCAAAATGACCTGGGTGGATAACAAACTGTACTACCCACCAAATCATCAAAAAAAATTTCGAAATTTTTTGGTTTTTCTAATTATTTTTTTTTCAAAATGAACTCAAAAAATTACATTCGCTTTAATTTAACAACTAAAACGTCTATATCATCTTGACGTTAGCCAACTTTCTGACCAGTGTTTCAGTGACTTTCTTTTGAGCCTACTGACGAAAAATCAAAGCACCTTTTTTTTTCGAAAATTTTCTCGTGGGTCCTTAAAAAAATCATATTTCAAGTTTAAGGTTGAAATCCAAAAAATGCCCGAGTTTATTGTTCTTATTTGTATGAGCTAGCTTAGAAAAAAAATGAAATAATTTGAAAAAAATTCCTAGGAGGAGATAGTTTTCCGACGGATAATTGCCAAAAAACGGTGGTTTTCTGCATATTCTAGAAAAACTAGAGCGAAATTAAAAATTTTGACCGAGATTTGGCTTGGGTCCTCTTGTGTCGCCTGACACATAAGTGTGTGCATACAAAAAAGTTTTGACACATTTCTTACGCAAGCTAAAAGCTGGATCTACAAACTGGCTAATCTCAATAACATCTTCAAAGCCCTGGTTGGCTAATATTTTATCGAGAAAAATCAATTCCAGCGACCAGTACCCCCTTAAGGGGGAATCCGACGGGTTTTTACTGATTTCAAACGTTAGTCCTGAGCTGACCGCAACTTGTTGAAATTTTCAAAAAATGATGTTAAAAGTTTTTTGTATGACCGGACTGGCCGGTATACCGGTCCAAAAAGTGATTTTTTCATTTTTTGGTACAACTAGATCTCGCTCCTGGATATCAAATTTTCTATTTTTTCAGGATTAAGGGGTAGGTGTCGCTTTTTTTTGGGCCCTTTAAGAATTAATTTATGATCCATTAATATCGGTTATGACTAAAGTTGACCCAAGGATCTCATGGTGGCATTATTTTTTTCAAACAATCTAGAACAAATCTAGAATTTTCAAAATTCGAATATTTTTTTGCTTTAACCCGCATAAAACCGGTATACCACCATGATATGAACATTTTTAATTGGTGAATATGACCCTCCGAAAACGATGCATGACATTAAAATTATCGGAAATGTCTCAATCGAATTCTAGAAATTTCAATTATTTTTAAGCCAAAATGTTAAACCTAATTATCGAATTTAACGCTGATTGGTTGAAAATTTTGATTAGCTGTAAGCCATCTTTTTGATCAGTGAAATCTCAGCTTCAATTTGGTGGTACTTTTGTTTTGATCAGACGAACTTTTTTTTTCGAACTTTTCATTTCCGGTTCACTTTCATTAATTTTCTAGAATTCTAGAATTTTATTCAAAAATTCCTTCTCATCACTTTTACCGCATTATATTTCTCTACTTAGTCAAAAAAATGGCTTCATTCTAAACATTCGTCTAAAAGAAGATAGAGTTTGAAGTCGAAAAACTGGCAAAATCGGCGTTTAAGTGAGATTCTAGAAGAAAAAAAAATCTAAAATCGAAAAATTCCTTCTCATCACTTTTTGGTCTCATTTATTTTGCTACTTTGTGTAAATTTTGAGACCTTTGTATGTGGGTCTAAAAGAAGATAGATTAAAAAAAAAAACGTTTAGTGCTCTAGAATAGACTCACCACCTGGTGGTGTGATGTAACGTGCCCTAGAACTGTTCTGAGGCGTGATTGAAAGGTACCAAAAAGCGACACCTACCCCCTTAACTTTAATTTGTGAGCTTAATAGCTGTGCGTGGCCTGAATTCCTATATTTCTGATATTTAAAGAAATTTCCAAAATAATTGGTGTTAAAAACACTGTTTTTGCACATGTTCGCTGGTACAATGGCATGTCGTCGAACGATATCAGATTTTTTTAATAAAAGAACTTCTTTAAAAGTGTACAAAGCGAGGAGGTGAGTCGAGTTTTTTACATTTTTTATCATAATTAAGCTTTAAGGGGGTCCGGTCCGCTAAAAAAAAGTATACTCAGAAATAACTAATTGGACAAAAAGAAATTGATTGGTGGTGGTCTCGCTTCTCTGTGATGCCTGTTAGCTATTAGGGGCGGCGCTGAAGGTCAAACACAAATTTACTAAATCCTTAAATAAATATCGGATTTTATAATTTCTTTCACCATTAAGACCGCAAAAATGAAGCTATCTTAAATAAAAATAAAACAATTTCAAATTTCTGTATTTTTGAAAGTTATCGGTTAAAACATATTTCATTAAACAAGGATCCTAGACCTATTATTCAAAACATTCTATATTCCGATATGTTATTCTCTGAAATCTTAGCTTGAACTTGTTCAGCAGGGATTATCTTAATTATTTTCAGAACGGTAATAATTTCTTTTGTACGTGGAGCGCGTTCTTTGATGAAGAGAATTTCGCACCTCACAAATTTACAAAGCTCGAACAAAATTTCTCGGGATCAAAAGGGATATTTTGAATGAAGCTTGGCAGGGATGATTAAGGGATACTGATAAAAATCATAATAGTTTAATGACAGTTTATTTGTATAGGGCATGATTTCTTGGGTATATATATAGGTTTCAGAAGAAATTGTTTATAAAAAATGCCAAAACTTAAAACTTAAAAAAATTGGATTAAGAAAAAAACTGATCGTTTAAAAAATATTTTACCAAAACGTCTGAAAAAGAGATTCATAGAGATTCACATATCGAGAAGTAAATGTCGGGGCAGTTATTTCTAGAGATTTGATTATTGAACATCCGTAGATATAATATCAATGTTTATCCTTTGTATGAATCTGATAACGAGGAAATAAATACTGGAGCAGGTACTTCTAGAGATTTGATTATTGAACCATCCCTAGATGATAATATCGATCATGATCCCTCTGTATAGAATCTGATACTAAAAGTTCAGATGAACAACTTTCAGATACAAATTTTTCAGACGTATTTTCAATTCAAAATTGGAAAATTAGCAAAAAAACTGGTGATCGTATGATCAAAACAGCGCGAAAAAACAACAAAATGTCAGAAAAAAATCACTATAAGAAAAAAGCTGTATCTTTTAACAGAGTCTCAAATCAGCTTCAAATTCGGATTTCCGACCTGTAAGTGGTTCCAGGTTACAATAGAAGAGTGACTAACTGCTAACTATTTTTTTCGCGCGCCAATTTCTTGCGTGCGCCACTTTTTTTCGATAATTAAGAAGTAGCTTTATGGGTTTTCACAAGATGTGTTGGACATTAAAGATAGTGTTCAAGATGGTAGTAAAGAAAATTTGTTTATACCTTGTGTTACTATGGAGAAAATAATCATACGTCATTTTATTAAAAGAAAAAATTTTAAAATGTTCTGATTAATGTGAAAAAAAACTCCGTAACAGAACTTATTAGAAAGCTTAAGCGGCACCACGTGTAGGTAACTTACAAAGTTAATTTTCCTTATGAAAGCGGCGTTAAATCACGTTGAGGAAATCCAGCTGACTAAAAGTTAAAGAATTGTTGTTTATCATTTAAACATAAATACAATTGAATAGTGGATTGGGTTGTTTCAATCAATATATCGTTGTTTCGTTTCACTGAACCGTAATTGATCCAAGGAAGGGCATCCGAGCAAGAATTATTGCGGAATCGGAAATTTCGGGCCTCAAAATTTTTGCTTGCGAGTTCGCACATTTAAGACAAGCACATTTGGAAGTACCTATTTAAACTTGTGATGGACTGTAAACTTACGGTTTTTCTAAAAAATACATTTTTGTTAGGTAAATAAATTTTTTATCATGTGAAGTTTTTTTTATATTTTTTTTGTGTGAAATCTTGAAACAGATGACAACGATAGTGGTGGGGTACGAGAACCCAACCTTTATACAATTACTCCTGATATATTTCAACATTTTGTTTTCGTTCAGGTATATGAAAAATCATCTTCTTTTTTGAGTTTATGGTTAAATTTATTTCTGAAAGTATTGGCAATAAACCCTCATAAACGCAATTATTATGACCATTTCTGCAGTCAGTGGCCAAAGTTTAAATAAAATTTCGCAGTTTTTAATATCCATTTGATAGGACAAAATAAATATACTAATTGATTGATCATAAAATAATGCGTTTTCTATCACTGAAACTAATCTGTGCTTCCTATAGTAATCCTTTATATATATCCATGATTAATCAATTAGTTTTTTAATATCGGAAGGGTCCCATAATTTTTATAGTACCATTTAAACTGATGGTGATAACATTATAAGGTTTTAGAATAAACATTTCATTACAGTCTTTGACCCGAAAAAGAATTGAGATGTTTTCATTCTGATGTGGTTGCGAGCTTGTGAAGAATTCTTTTTTTCCTGATAATAAATTCTTTATTCATCAGATTCATTTGGCAGGCATTTTTACTTACTTAGTTGCTCATTATAACCGTTCTTTGAAAATAATTAAGATAATCCCTGCTAAACAGTTCAAGCTAAGATTTCAGAGAATAACATATCGCGAATATAAAATGTTTTTGCAATAATAGGTCTAGGATCCTTGTTTATTTGAAATCTGTTTTTACCGATAACTTCAAAATATACAGAAATTTGAAATTGTTTTATTTTTATTTAAGATAGCTTCATTTTGCGGTCTTAATGGTGAAAGAAATATTAAAATCCGATATTTATTTAAGATTTAGTAAATTTGTGTATTGACCTTCAGCGCGCCCTAATTAGCTAACCAGGCATCACAGAGAAGCTCGAGACCAACACCAATCGATTTCTTTCGTCCGATTTAGTTATTCTGAGTATACTTTTTTTAGCGGACCGGACCCCTTAAGATGCATTCAAGTTTATTTACCCTCAAATTCGTCAAAAATAGGATGTTGAAGTAAAATTCCAAACCTTTTTTCGAGTAAAATCATAATTTTTATACATTTTTGTCAGTAAGTTGCACAATAAAAATTAGTTGTAAAATTAGTCCAGACCAATGTCTAGATCAACGAGAAAAAGTTAATTACCTGAAAAAATACTTAAAAAAAATTCCATAATTATGCAAAATTTCGGAAATTTTTTTTATCGAAATTCATTTCTTTAGCATTTGTATAAGGTAGTTTTTGTTTTAAGGAGGTGTCACCCTTCTCATGATAATCACGGGAAAACCATAGCTGATAATCGAAGAAATGGTTTTTTTGCATTCAACTGCCAACTAAAAAAGCTCAATGTAGAAATTTTAGAAGTTTATTTGACATCCGGTTCACCGGATATAAACCGCGAAAGTAATTTTTTGGTAGGTCGAATCTCGGTGGGCCCAAAATTTTTTTTTTAAAAAACAGCCAGAAAGTTGAAATTTCTATGCTTTTTCGGTTGAATATCACCGATTTCTACACATTAACTGCTTGAACTATAATTTTGATGAATTCCCGAAAGAAAAAAAACGAGATTCGATTTTTTTTTGTTCTCAAATTTATAACCGAAAATGCCTATAAAAGATCTCCGGTTACGGTGAACCGGTTGTCCTATTAAAAAGGAAAATTTCTCCATTTGAGCTTTTTTAGTTGGCAGTTCAATGCAAAAAAAACATTTCTCGATATCTTCCTATGGATGGTTCTCCCGTAATCGTCATGAGAAGGGTGGCCTACTTTAAAAAAAACTACCTTAACAAAAATGAGAATGCAGCTAAAATCAGCTTTCTATCACTTATAAGTCTCGTAATTTTTGGATCAAAGAAATTATTTGAACATTTGTTTTTTCGAAAATTAAATTTTTTTATGTCCATTCTCAAGATTTAATTCGGAGTGAGCTAATGCAACAAAAATGAGAGTGAACGACGAATAAATTGGAAATTTTTTGGAAGCAAACCAGTAACAAAAATGAGAATGCATCTAAAATCAGCTTCCTATCACTACTGAGTCTCGAGATACAGCCTTCGTCGGATACCCCTAATAATTTTGATGAAAACTTTAATTTTTTTCTAGAATCCGCTGTGTTCAAAAAAAGACCATAGTTGCTAATATTGTTTCCAGTAAACCGTATCCAAGGAATCTTTTGGTGTCATTCAAATTGTTTAATTCTCACTTTTATGCTCAAAATTGTAGATTTCGTGGACTTTTTTTGTCGATTTACAACCAATCAGGCCGAAATTCGAAAAAAGTACGACCGATTCGATGTTCGCCACCTCTTGAGCTTGTTACATTCCCAAAATGAAGTTTTTGGCATTTCCACAGAAAAAGCCTTTTATCAAAACGTCAAAAAACACCCTTTTTCGGCAAATTCAACCATTTCTGACCCCTGAGGCAAAAATCGAAAAAAACAGAACCAATTCACTAAAATTCAGACAATTTTCCAAATTCTCACCAAATCTCAAAACTTTCCCATATAAGCTATCCCATATATTTTATCGAGAATATGTCACATTAGGAACCACCATACCCTTAAGATCCTTGTTTCTTTGAAAAAAGCTGAGGAGCTCGTGTTTAACCGCGGTTAACCAGATGGTTGGTGGGAGTTGTATCAAATTAAATCGCTAGATCAAAGATAGATCTTCCTAATGTATGTTCCAAAAATGTCCAGTCTGCATTTGTCTAGCCGTACGAAGCCTGTGAAATGTCAAAATTCACTAACANCATAAAAGTGGCTCTCATGCCTCAGGGGGGTATCAATACTCAAATGAGTAAGGGGGTTAAGCCAATATTTTTTTTTGTTTAACTTTCGAAAACTTTTTTAAAAATTCGAGATTTTCAAATGACCGGAAATGAGCCAATATGGGTATCACACGAAACTAGAAGAAATTCTAAGACTAATGGCTAAAAAATAAAATTCCAAATATTAAGTTTTCTTAGGTACAGGTGTAGTTTTTTTTATAGGTGCGACAGATTTCACTTTTTACCACTTTGTCATTATGAAAAATCGTAATAAAACTTAATTTTTGGAATTTTGTTTTTCAGCCATTAGTCTTAGAATTTCTTTTAGTTTTGTATGATACCCATATTGGGTCATTTGAAAATCTCGAATTTTGAAAATTTTTTGAAATTTTTTTCGAAAATTAAAAAAAAAATTGGCCTGAGCTTTTTTAGTTTCCAGTTGAATGCAAAAACCGTTTTGTGATATCTCATACGGTTCGTCTGTGGTGAAAAGTGAAATCTGTCGCACCTATAAAAAAAACTACCTTAAGATTTTTCATAATGACAAAGTGGTAAAAAATCAAATCTGTCGCGTCTAAAAAAAAACTACCTTAGTGACCATATTTTTAGTGATCCTTGGGTAATAGGCTAGTATGCAAAATATCTAAGGGTTCCCGGCTGGCGCAGCCTATAATTTTCAATGATTTACAGTTTTCCATACCACAAATTCACTTGTATGGCCTTTGAGTTATTATGCTGACAAGGGTGGGTTACTTTTTAAAAAACGCTACTTTAGCGGTTTGCTGGTATGGCCGAATGCGGTACAAGTAATTCTATTAGGCACATTATGAAGCCCATGACATTCTGCAGATATTATTGAAAATTAATTTGCAATATGATTCAAATTTGTTATCAAAAACATCTTTTTACCTACACTGGTTAATTTTTTTTCAGAGTGAGCTATTATTTTGCATACTTATATTCGAAATATAGCCAATTTTTTATTTTGGATGTTGGTACGTAAAACCCGAACTAACGATTATTGCATTTTTCCGATGGTGGTATTTTAAGAAAAAAAAAACATAAAAGATAACCAGCAATTTTCTAAGAGCAAAAGTTCGTAGAAAAAATTAGATTTTTTTTTCATTTTTATGCAATTTTAAATAAAAAACATTCCATGCTAAAGATACCATCACCAATTTTTACAAGAATGAAGATTTCTCGGGAATTCTACTGGACTAGCAAAATCTCAATTTTCTAAATAAACCAAAAAACCCATTTTATATGGTCGTTTGGGGATTTTAATTCCTTCCAAGTTTTCTCGCCAAAATCAATGAGCCTGTCGAAAATGAACAAAATCTCAGACTTAAAAGACAGATTTTGTGGTTATGTATATAAAGCTGTGGGCAATAATTTACATTTTAACGTGTAGATTAAATTACCTTTTGCATCAGTCTGACCTTTTCCATTTTTGCATAATCCAAGGGCTGTTATGGGGAATAAATGTCCTTTAAGAACATGCAAAACTTTTGCTTTATCAGTTGAAATGACACGAATAATTTCATCAGTAGATCCTTTTATAGAGGGTAAATTTTGAACTTGTGAATTAATTATGTCTCATAGTCTTATATGCGTCATATGTTAAAAACAACGTCTTTAACCTGTGTACTCAGCATTTCTAAACAACCCTGTATCAAAAAACGTGCCAACTGGAACTCAATAACTTTCAAATCATATTAAATTCCCTCTGCATGACCCGAAATAATAAAGTAATTTTGCCTCATTTTCATATCAGACTTGTTTATAAAGGTATAAAACTGTCCAACTTATTTTCGGCTGAGAACTATAAAAACTCAAGCTAAAGAGCACCGTAACCCATCTTCTTCCAATGACATTTATTGCCATATCAACAGTTGCCCTACGTATCTTTCTAAGCTTAAAATTTTTGAAGAAGAAAATATTAATCCAAATTCTTGAATAAGAGCAAAAAAGAAAATGCGTCATAAATTTTTCATGCCACACTTCAAAATGCTGCAAAGGAGATTTACCTCGTATTTTGAGCGTCGGAACACTGAAGCGTTTTTTATACGCATACTCAGACCTGACCTGAACTATCAAGAGGACCATAACTCCTTTGCATTATTTTAATTTGGGCTTTTGTTTTGAAAAAAAAATCTAAGCCCATCTTACACCAAATTTTACTAATCAGGCATTTTTTGCAGCTTTCGCGAATTTGCAAACAATCGTTCTAGATTGGTTTGAGATTTCGTTTTCGTCTCGCAAATTTTTTTTAAATCTTTTATTCTTAAAAAAATCTTGAAAATGCAATAAAAGCGAAACATGTACAGTATGTACTTTTTTTACTTGCGAAGTGAAAATTGTCCTTTAGGTAATTACGGCCAATAAAAAATAGTAACTAGGTGGATTTTATTTTCAAACCCTTGACATCGGCTGTAGCTTGGCGTTCAAAATAAAATACACCTAGTTACCATTTTTAATTGGCCGTAATTAGCTAAAGGATAATTTTCACTTCGCAAGTAAAAAAAGTACATACTGTAGATTAAACATCTTGTTGTTAAATAATAATAAGACTTATTTTATTTAGAAAAATACAAAGACAAAAAATTTCACGCGTTATGGTCACTATCATGGAGTATTTTTGACTAAATTTTGATGAACATATAAAACGAATAAGGCATAAAATCCAAATTGCCGTATTTTAGCCGGAAATGTTCGTCTCGTTAAGCTGATAGTAAATATAATTGCATAATTTATTATTGATAACATATTCGTACACATTTATCAATTTGAAATTCAAGTAAAATGGTATTTTTTGACTCAAATTATTTTTTTCTCTGATGAAATCGTAGATCTACTTCAATTCTATGAAATTTTCGGATTTTTAGTGTTCATGAAAATTTGTTTTTATAACTTTATTTGTCTAATTTATCTTCTAATATTCAGCAAAACAATACAGAGAAAATCTAAAGTAATCATTTTTTGTCGTGCCTACCTTATTTTAGAACCTGCAAAACTTTTGCTTTATTGATTGAAATGACACGAATAAGTTCATTCTTGATATTCTTTATATAGGGTAAATTTTGAACTTATGAATTAGTTATGTTTAATGTGTCAAAAAACGGCTGCAAGTAAAGAATGTGAACGAAAAAACGTCTCTAATAATTATTAAAGTGCTAAAATAAAAATAATTCTAATTTGAACTCAAAAGTTTAGGTTAGTCATTGATTTTTAAACTTTTTTTACAAATTGTAATCATTTTCGAGCCGAGGGCGTACGAAATCACGTCATGTGTCGAATAATTTTCTTAATTTTAAAATGTGTTTTACAATAGGTTGGAATGAAGCGAATCACCTAAATGCGTAGAATTAATTACTCCGCAAAACGCAATCAAATAAAAGTTAAAAAGGGTAAATTTTGGAAATTCAATCTTGAAAATGACGTCATTCGTGACGCCCACAAAGTAATTTGTAATAGAAATCTCAAAAAAATTCGGCGATATTATGCATTTTCGGCGATATTGGCACTAGAATTATTTCAGCTCAAAATCGTGAAATTGCGTGGGTTTTTTTCGATAATTTTGAGAAATTCGGCGATATTGGGCCGGAGGTAATTAACCTGACCTAAAAAGATTAAAGGAATGGTCAAAAATAATATCTCAAAAAATGTTAACAAACTTGACCCAAAAAGATCACAAATGTTCATCAAGCTAATCCGATCAAAATTTATATTACAAATATAAGTATGCACATATTTCCATAGACGTCAAAAAAAAATTAATATACTATAGTATAAAGTAACTATAGCATAAAGTTACTAGTATAAATTAAATGAAGCTTCAGTAATTAAATAAATCTTTCAAAAAATGGTTTAGGCTTCCAAATGAGTCAAATTATCTCTTCGTGGCATGTAGAGGGAATAAGATATGTTTTTTTACATGAGTGTGTCGATCGTTGCTTTGAAATTCTAGCAGAATTATTCTGAGTACACGGGTTAAGTCTGTTCTGTTCGTGATATCCTTTCCTGTAACAAGCTGATTATTTAACAATTTTGCTATCGCAATAGCATACGAATGACCAGATTTAACGGACTGGCCGAAAACAAGTGTTTCTTGCTGAAAATTAAAGAATAAAATATCAGCATACAAATTAATTGCAATAATTCCATTTTTGAAAGGAATCAAATGAGAAATCCCGGGCTTGTTTGTTGCAATAACTTCATTTAAAATTATTTTTTTCTCGTTTAATTTGTAAACTTCGAGATTTCCGTTCGATAATCCAAGAATTATAAACATATTTGACATAGCGATTGACCAAACTTTGGCAATAGGATGATCACTCTTTGCCACCTGAAACAGGGATATAAAATTTGTTTATTCTTGTTTTTACGAGATATAATATATGAGCATGTTTAGTAAAAACTATTTATTGATTTATTAAGCTTTCGATTTATTATAATCATTTTCAAATCACGTTTTTTTCGAGTGAGAGAATAAAGAAGTATCTTTCGCAGAATTGCACTAAAATTTTGGCAATAGTAGGCCTCGAAATTGGGTAATTAGTGGTAATAAAATTTTAGGATGAAAAAATTTAGTCAAAAAATTGATAAAAAGCTCAAAGTTTAATAAGTGGAAATTCAAGAGCGCAAAAAGAAAAAAGGTTATTTGATTTTTTTTAAAAGTTAGAGTTTTTTTCTTAACCCGTGTGAGCACAGAAAAAAAAGTTCCGCCAAGGCACCGTCACCTTTATATAGGTGACTGTTCAAGCGCCTATTACAGAAAGCCCAAGGTAGTTAGAGTTTCATTTTTTTTTGCATAAGGAAGTTCAAACGATATATTTTTGCATCCGACATTTGATATTCTAGAATTTTGATTTTTAGTTCTAGAAAATTTACTGATAAGAGCAAGGTACAGCATATCAGGTAGTACAAGNATTAAAATATTTTCGTGAAATACTTAAAATTGAAAATTTTGAAATATCACTTTTGAAAAAAAATATCTGTTCCTGTATACCAATTAATCTTTGTTTTGAGTGTCAACCATGGACAAAACACTTTCCTAAAAACTGGCTATTTTCAAATTTTAATTGACGCAATAGGTCGCATTTAATTTTTTTAGAGGTAAAATATTGGAAAAAAATCTCAAAAAATCAACTCTCCGTAAAATTTGAACAAAATTTCCAAAAAAAAAATAAGTCACTTTTTTGAAATCCTTGCAAAATTCTTTATAATGTATTCGAAGGAGACAATTCTACGATGTTTTTTTGCATATTTTAGATGATTTTAAATATGCAGTCACCTATATATAGGTGTTGTGCTCACACGGGTTAAACTTGTTCTTTTTAAGAAGTTTTTTTAATTTAATTTTTTGTAAAAGAGTTCTTTGTTAAAAAAATTAATTTTTGAAAAAAATAAGTGAAAGAAAAAATAACCACCAATAAATTTGATTTTTTGTTTAGAAAAAAGCGCAAGAAAAATTACCACCGCAACTAATTTGAATTTTTTCAAAAAAAATGAATGAAAAATTACTACCGCCTAAAATTTATATTTTTGTAAATTCAAATCCCAAAACTGTCCAGGATTACAGAAGAAACCATTTGTTCTCGACTGAGATTGAAATGCAATTTGTCCACTTTTGTAGGTTAACCCCATATAAATCATCGCTTTCGTCTTGTTATTTTCCGATTTTGACTTTGATAACTCAGAAATAGGAGATCTAGAAAATTGGTCAATTTTCGACTCCATTTTAATGTCATAAACATGTAGATTTCCCTGCAGGCAAACTCATGGCAGGGGTTTTAATTTTTAATTTGAAAAATACAATGTCACGGTAAAAAAACACGTTAAATTTGGATTTTAATTAACTCCCGGGTGCCTGTGCTGATCAAATGTGAAAAGTGCTCGTCAGCTGCCATCAGATCAATCGAGGAGGTGTGTTGGGAAATAACCGAAAAGTTAGTCGTTTGGTCTTTTACTGACTTTGATGTCGAAAAACATGGAGATAAACATCCAAGATTTTCATCGCCATAAGAACGAGAACAACAGAACTAAATAAATATTATAATAACTTATTACTAAGAAAGCACCATAAATATACAAGAAAACCGGAAATTCTGGCATTAAAATTTAAAATTAAAGTTTTCCACGGTATTACTTGAGTTTTTACTTATAGGCGTAGGTATCTTTAGCATGAAAACAAAATTAATTCTGAAATTGGATAAAAAACATTCTGCCAAATTAGAAAAATAATACAAAAAAATAGTAGAAACGAGAAACGGTTTGCAACCAGAATAATGGCTGTTAGAAAAACGAACACACTCTTTATATAAAATAACTTTCAGCTTTTTATTTTTAGAATTCGGTTAAGTAAAGTAAAAGTCGAAAAATAGATTATCCAATAATTTTTAAAATAAGTATTATTAATAGGGTTGGCAGTACATAGCCGACTTTGTACATGGCCGACTTTTATTGAAAAATTCACTGTGTATATCGATTACGGGGGCTCCTGGTCCTTTT
>SCLH01000113.1:163428-185758 GCA_004367855.1 Oikopleura vanhoeffeni
TATAGCCGACTTTTTATATTGCCCACTTTATGAAAAATCAATTATTAATACTGTATTAAGATAATTATCTTTTATAGAAAATATCATTACATTCCAACAGCTTCACTAAAAACTCATTATGTGTGAATTTGTTAGGAAAATTTGTAGGGTTTTTGTGCAATTTTATAGAAAATTGTATAACGATACCGCCCTGAATAAATTTAAGTTTTATTTTAATAAACTGGAGATTTTAAGTCCATCAAAAATTTGAAAATAATTTGATTTCATGACCTACGATCTAAGGTTCTAAAAATACAGCTTTATAACCCGTGAGAATTTTTATTTGTTCTTGACTACGACTGCTAATACCCTTATCTTCCTATTCGGGTCAAACATTTTGAGACTAAATTTAAACATTTTGGATTAAAAAGATTAAAATCGGGTTAAAGTTATTCTTGATATTAACAGTTGACTTAACTAAGTCGATTTCAAGAAGTACTGTTATCGCATAAATGATTAATAAACACGTGATTTTTTTTTCTTATGAAATTATTTTTGACAAATTATGCAGGATAAATCAGGCAAAATAATTTTTTCGAGAAATGTTTTTTTTCCGAAAAAAATTAAGAAAATTCTCACCTTATAAATGCATATTCCAGCAGTCAGAAATATAATGCATAAAACAAAAATTTTAATACCAGTCATTTCGCCGAAAAATTTCATGCCATCATCGATAATTTTGATATCCAATTTTTGATCAAAATCAAACTTTGATTTTACATGAATATTTACAATCGGGAAAAATGTGAGATATTCTCCACGAAGGTCAATGCCGTAATATTCAAAAAGATCGGGCCATGAAACTCGTCGCCATGGTTCGATAATTCGACCTGTTTCTCTTTCATCGTCTTAAAAAGAGATCATTTCGCCAAAATCATTAAAAAGTAAAAAAAAATGAAAAGCATCAAGAAGGTGATGGTATTTTACCAGTAAAATCCTTCGATTTTAGAGAATTTTGAAGGAGAAATTAAAGGTACAATTGTAACTTAAAAGAAACAAATTTAAACAAAAAATTTAAATTTTAAGAAAAAATTACAACTTTTAACAAAAAACTTAAACTTTGAGCTCTTAAAAATTGTGAAAGAAAAAATTTTTGAACAAAAAATTCCAAATTTGAACAAAAATTCTTCAATTTTTAATAAAAAGATTTTTTCGATTTTGAGCTATTTCATATTTTAATCAATTTTTTATATTTGAACAAATTTGTAAAATTTTGAACTTATAATGTTCAAAATTTATTTTCCTAAAAATTACGTTTTCCGAATTTTTTCATTGAAAAAAAATTGATTTTTTATTGCAAACGTTTTTTCTAACTGATAGACTTTTTGCGCTTACGTAAGATAGTTTTTTCATAGATAGGAGGAAAAATCGGTCGAAATACTGCCTATGTTCAAATTTTTCATAATTATTCGAATTTTTTGCTCAAAATTTGAATTAATTCAAATTTTTCCTCAACAAAATCGACACCTCGGTCTGACAAACAAAAAACTTTTTTTAAATCTTCAAAAATAGTCCCTAAAAAACAAAATTATTTTGCGTAAATAATCCCCAATCTAGAAGTTTCCATTCATGATAAATAACGGAGACAACCCAAGCTATAAACGCAGCCATCGAAATTTTCTGAATAATGAGGGAATGCGCCCACGCTCCCATCATTCTAATTCTCAGCGGGACCAAAGAATCTGCATTATATGCATTTACATTATCGGTAAAATTTTCACCGGGGTCATCTAGAGAGTTAACTTCGTCGAGCTGTTCGTCAATGATCTTTGATCTCCGCTGAGTAATTTGGTGTTGGACAAGCTTGTGGATTTTTTCCGACGGCTTGGATCGCGTTTTGACGAAAACTGGCTCGGATCGTTCCAGTTGCCGGATTTCGAGGAAGAGGATAGGGATAAAGAAGGAATGGAGAAGGACGAAATTTGACAAGACCATTATCAGGGAAAAAATACTGAAACTAAAAAAATATTTTATTACTTCGAAAATTTTCGTATTTGGTCGAAAATGTTTGAGATTATTCTTGAATCTTTTGCTGCTATGACACTTTAGACCCAAATTTATATGCCTGTAAAATCTACGAAACGTTCAGTTCGAAAGGAAGGAATTTGAAAGTTTTAGAGAAGTTCTAGATTACTAGAATTATTTCAGAACAATGTTCAAAAATGTCTTTTCAGAATAATGAGAATGGATATTTGGATCGAAAATGTTCAAGATTATTCTTGAATTTTCAAAAAATTTTCCGGCTGAAACAGATTTTGTTCAACAGGAACCAAGAGTGAAAATTCAAAAACTGATTAGTTTTGAAATAGTATTCTAGGACATTCAAAAAATATCTTTGCAAGAAATGAACGTTTTGTAGAAGTTCTAGGCATAAAATTCGGTGTCTAGAGTACCAAAGCAGCAAAAAATCTTTGATTTTTTTTAAATTTTTATCCTATTGAAAAATTTTAATAACATTTTTATAACAATTGTATTTATTCTAATTTTGCAGAATTTTTTCTAACCAACTGTTACCACTCGTCGTAATTTACGACCTAGGACAGTTGAGAAAAAAACTTTTTTCATTTCATATAATAACGGTTTCTTCTGATCGGTTGAGCAATGATTCAACTTTGATATTTTTCAAGGCGTGAGATTTTTGTTAAATATTTGGTCGTATGCTTCGTAGTATTCTGAGTTGACCGCGAAAAGCCTGTATTTGGTCTTAAAATGTGACCACTACCCCCTTATTTTTTAATTTTCAATTAATGACGATCACAAAGTGTTTTATTATTCATTGTCAAAATAATTAAACTTGGTAAACATTCCTTTGTTTACATAATTATGAAAAAGTTAAATATTGACTGAATTTCTCCTGGAATCCATGTCCAACTTGAGAGATTCAACAACCAAGAAAATCAAAGAAATTTCTAGTTTTTTTACTATTTTGATTCATTCTGCAAAAATTTTAAGAATTTTGCCGTTGGGCTAAATTGAACGGATGAGGACCAATCACCATAAAGTCAATTATTACCCCAGGACCAATCAGATCCCGCAGTGATTCAGCACGAGTCAAATTATTCACATTTTAGCAATTTTTCCATAAAAAAGTGGAGTGAAAAAACACCCTTTTTAGAGAAAATCAAAGACGTTGAGTTCAACCGTGGGTGCTAATGCGGCATTTTCACACAATGCCTAAAGGCAGATTTGCAGCTGATAAAAAAATCGATCGAATTTTACGCCCGCTAGAGTGATTTTTTAGCCCGCGCCTGCCACCTCGGGAAATTTTGGCTTATAAACAAAGATTTTGATCGAGAATAGTATTCAGTTTTTTAAAGAAAAGTATTAATTTTCTACATTCTTTCTAGATTATGTTTAGATCGAGTTTCAGCGGAAAGGAGAGTCAAAATGGAACAAAAGAGTTTTTGGAAAAAATGTTTTTGATAGAGAAAAAAGACCTATTGACTGAGCTCGATTAAGTCGCGATATTTGTGTAGTTTTTTGTTTTTCGAAATATTGCACTGATCCCGACTTGGTCGCCATTCAAAAAATCAACAGAAAAATGAGAGATCTGACCTAGAGAATTTCCTTCATAGAAAAAAGAGAAATTTGAATGAAAAATAATGTCATAAATTGTTAAGTCGGTTATTGAGTGTTTCTGCAGCCAGATATCTACTGTATTGCACTCGTCCCGGCCTCAGCAAATTATAGATTTAGTCGACTAATGTTTTTAGTATTCTGTATGATTAACCTCCAATCCTACATTCTTTAGATAACCAAAGGGGGTGGGAATTCTATTTTTCTTCTAAAAAGAGACCGCAAAAACGCACAAAACTGTTGTTTTTTCGAAGTACTGAAAAATATTTACTTCCGGCTAGACTGTTATCTACGGTGTCGAGTCCCACAAAAGGTTAAAACATGATATTTTTTATTGTTAAATTTGCAACAAAAAAATTTCAATCCGAAATTTTAACCCCATGGTTTCCAAAATGACCGATCAGGTTTAAAAAAATAAATACAGATATATTTGGATGTAAGAAAATAAGCTTTATATCGAAATTTTTTCGGAATGAAATCGATATCAAAAATGAGAATGCAGCAAAAATTAACTTTTTCTCCGAGATATAGCGTCCGTCGGTTACTCCCTTAAAATCCGTTATTAATTATTATGTCCTTTTATGGCTTCATTTTACCGCTACATGTCAACTAGACTGTCACGTAAGTCGACCAAAACGGAAACAGAGATATATGAGAAAAATTGATGGTACCCAATATTGATTATTTTGGATTTTGATTCCAAAAAAAATAGTTCCAAAATTTTTCGACCCCCTTCGATAGGTGACAGTCTAATGTCAACATCACAGATTTGTACACTAGCGGCCGTGGCCTCGCGTGGGGTAGGTACGCAAAACCTATTCGCTTTTTTTTAGCCGCATGTAATTTTCAAAATTCGACAAAAGTCTTATCGATAATTTAAAATAGTACGACCAATAAGACTCCAGTTGGACTTTGATTTCAAATCAGGATTTTAAAATTTTATCAATTATTTTGAATTTGACTTACTTTCTTGAATTGTCGCATATCATCCCCATAAGACAAATGCACACTTGAAGAGTAAGATTTTTTGATATTTTATTTCCACCTTTCTGCAGTCCTTGAGCTATCCTTTCAATAGGTCCTTCTTCAGCAGGTGTATCAATAATGGACTAAATTGGGGTTGGCGTACAATTGTTAAAAAGTGAATTAGGAAATCAATATATAATACAATACGCGTAAAGTAAATGGAATAACACGCCTACTTTTTTCGACAAATTAGTATTTTTTTGCCTTACACGCCTACGCGTTTTTGTAACCAGCATTCAATCAACTTCAAAACGGATGTAAAAACGCACTTCTGCAATATTTTTATTTTTTTGGATTTCACTCGAATAAAAACTCATTTAAAAAAAAGTTTTCTGATCACATCGCTCAAAATGAACTCAGAGAAATTGGTTCGAAGGCGTACAGATGATCATAACTTTTATTCCTTCATAACAAATCTTATAAAAATCTCAGGAATAGTAGTTCGTAATCTCTGGAAGACATTTTACTTCTGACTTTTTCATAGACATGTTCGACTAACCGGTAAATTGAGTTAACCGCGAGCAATTTTTTTTTTAAATTCCTATTTTTTCGCCTTTTTTCAAAACAACGTTCATATTTCGGAATGAAACAAGCCCAAGGGGTGGTGGAGCAAGATGTTGCAAGTACTTTATCGAATTTGGCTGTAAATCGACAAAAAGTGCCGCGAAATCGACATTTGAATATTGAAAATAACAATTTAAATGCCACCAAAAGATTCCTTGGGTACGGTTTGCTGGAAACGATTTAGCGACTATGGTCTTGATTTTGACTAGCGTGAGATCAAAAAATAATTTTGATCGAAAAGTTTAATTTTTTCTAGAATCCGCCTGTGTTCAAATCAGGACCATAGTTGTATAATATCGTTTCCAGCAACCGTACCCAAGGAAATCGTTTTGGTGACATTTAAACTTCTAATTCTCACTTTCATATTCAAAATTGTCGATTTCGCGCAACTTTTTTGTCGATTTACAGCCAAATTCGATTAAAGTACTTTGCACATATTTGCTCACCACCCCTTGGGCTTGTTTACATTCCGAAAATGACGTTGTTTTGAAATAAGGCAAAAAAAAATAGGACTTTCAAAAAAAAATTTTTGCTCGCGGTTAATTCAATTTACCGTGTTGGTCGCGAACTTTGCTATGAACAAAAAGTCAGAGGTAAAATGTGTTTCAGAGATTACGAACTACTTTTCCTGAGCATTGTTTCTATAAGAGGATAGGAAATAAGTCAAACTTTCGTATTAGCAAACCGCCCCCCCCCCAGTTAACCGTTATTTATTAGCCTAAAAAACCGGAAACAGACAGTTTTTAGAAAACAGCCTTTGACTACAGGGGATTATATTGAACCAAAAATATACAGTAGTGATACATCAGTATTGTTTTCACGAGAAACGTTTTGCAGTATCACACCCCAAAGGAGTCAAATTACAGATTTTGTAATTTATCAATTCAGGGTTTGGAGGTGTCAAATTACGAAAAAATCTGACAAAANNTCAATCAGGATCCGCAGTGATTCAGCACGACGGTTTCAAATTATTTCCACCATTTAGCAATTTTTCATAAAAAAGTGGAGTGAAAAAACACCCTATTTTAGAGAAAATCAAAGACGTTAAGAGTTCAAGCCGTTGGGTGCTAATGCGGCATTTCACATCCTATTATATGCTCTAAAGGCAGATGTTTTGCAGGCTGATAAAAAAATCGATCGGAAATTTACGCCCGCTAGAGTGATTTTTTTAGCCCGCGCCTTGCCCACCTACGCGGAAAATTGGCTTGATAAACAAAGATTATTGTTGATCGAGAATAGTATTCATTTTGTTATAGAAAAGTATTATATTTTCTTACATCCTTTCTAGATTATGTTTAGATCGAGTCTCAGCGGAAAGGAACTCAAATGGAAGCAAAAGAAGGTTTTTTGGAAAAAATGTTTTTTGATAGAGAAAAAAGACCTATTGACTGCAGCTCGATAAGTCGCGTATTGGGTGTAGTTTTTTTTTTTCGAAATATTGCACTGATCCCGGACTTTGGTCGCGATGTTCAAAAAATCAACAGAGAAAAATGAAGAGAGATCTGATTCTAGAGGAATTTCTTCATAGAAAAAAGAGGAAATTTGAATGAAAAATAATGTCATAAATTGTTAAAGTCGGTATTGAAGTGGGTTTCTGCGCCAGACTACGTATGTAGTTGTCCACTGCGTCCCGGCCTCAGCAAATTATAGATTAAGTCGACTAATGTTTTTAGTTATATCTGTATGATTAACCTCCAATCCTACAGCCTTTAGATATAACCAAAAGGGGTGCGGGAATTCTATTTTTCTTTTAAAAGAGACCGCCAAAAACGCACAAAATTGATTGGAAATGCCACGAAATTCTAAATCAAAATTGAATAACCTGGTCTTTTCGAGAGTCTACAACTGAAAAATATTTAACTTCCGGTAGACTGTTATCTAGCGGGTGTCGATTCGAGGGTGTCACAGGTCGAAGGCTAATTATAAGCAGACTAATAGGGCTATTATAAAAAATTCCGAGGGAATCGCTTCCTAATGATTTTTCCAAAAGAAAAAATGAAAAAAATTTTTGAAAAATTGTCCAAAAAATTTATTCGAATTTTATTCCAAAATTATTTTACGAAAGTCCGAGATTTGTCAAATCACCGGGAAATGACCCCAATATGACTACCAGACGAAAGAGGACAAAATATCTAAGAATTATCGCTGAAAAATAAATTTCAAAAAAACTCTTTTTCGTTTTTCATTAATGAACAAAAATTTCCAGTTCGATGATGAGTCATTAATGTCCCTGCTAAAACCGGAAGTTTTCGGTCAAATTTTTGGGTAACCCTCCATTTTAGAAAAGGGCATAATTGAAGCTTGTGTGCCAAATTGAAGCGCGTTTTAGAAAAAAAATTTATTCCGCGGCGGTCGATTTCAAACTGAAAAAAATGTGAATTTTCACGTTTTTTGGTGATTGGTGAAAGGATTTGCGCTACGTGACCGTAAATCTTCCAATAGATGTTCTCTGAGACCGGGCCAAATACAAGAGCCTTGTTCCAAAGAACCCACAGTGACAAGTTTCATAAATTCAATATCGATTTTAGGCTTGTCGGGGCTTCTATGTCAAATTGTGAAAAGTGCTTATTTTGACATTTTTTATTATAAAATTTCCTGAAAATTATTCTGCCGTTTTTTCGACCGGAAATCAGTAGGATATTCCAGTGCATTACTTGCCAGTTTAATAACCCAGGTCCCAAAGAACCACGCGTGCTAATTTATAATGGAATTCCCAATATATTAAGGGCCTAAACATTCAGTGCCAAATTGAAAAGGGGTATTTTTATAATTTATTTTTAAAAGAAAATTTTGTTTCTAAATTTTTAGGAATTTTAGAGTTTAAACTTTAAACGGACAGGTAGTTAGGACGGGTTCGGTTGTGAAAAATTCCTGCCATGTGCCGGTTTAAACGGACGGCCCGTAGGAAAAGCTTTGCCATAATGCGTTTAAACGGGAAGGTTTGCGTTTTAATATCAGCAAATAAAAAAAATGGAAACCTTTTCACGTGTTTTTATTTATGAAAAAGAATCTTGAATTTAATTCAAATAACCTGTGTTTATCAAGAACTGTGAAGCCATGAACCAAAAAGCCCAAAAAAATTATTTCGGACCCAAAAATGTTTTAATTTTAGTATGTTTCGATGGGAAAATAAGTGAAATTTACAAACAATTACCATATTTTCAGATGCGAATGCTTATGTCTCTAATGTAAGATCATACAAATTTGTATGATACAATAATGTACTTTTGAAAAGTGTCTTCGGGCCCATGTCATATCTAGAAACTTTCATTTTTCACTTAAGAAATTAAAAATTTAGTTTTGGCCTTTTTTTTCCGGTCGAAAAAACGGCAGAATAGATGTCAGAATTTATAATAAAAATGTCAAAAGATAGCCTTTTCAAATTTTGACCATTGAAGCCCCGACAGCCTAAATCGATATCTTGTGAAATTTATTGAAACTTGTCACTGTGGGTTCTTTGGAAATAGGTCTTTGTATTTGGCGGTCTTCAGAGAAACTATCTTTGAAAGATTTACGGCTCACTGTTGGAAATCTTTCACAAATCACAAAAACGTGAAATTCACATTTTTTCAGTTATGTAAAATCGCCGCGCGAAGATAAAAATTTTTTTCTCTAAACCAGCGCTTCAATTTGGCACAACAGCTTGCAATTATGCCCCTTTTCTACAAAAATGGAGGGTTTGACCTAAATAAATTTGACCGACAACACAGTCCGGTATTACAGCTGGTTTCCTAGTGGCAGTTTCTATTTGGTCATTTTTGGGACACCAGGCGAAGTTAAAATTTCCGAAAAGTCATAAGCCCATTTTTTCGCTTAGAATTAACTAAGGAACAAGTTGGATACAATTTTTTTTGAATTTCCCAACTTTGTTTTTGGTGTGAAATCGACCTGTGAACACACAGTGGCGAGGTCCCACAAAAGGCTTAAAACATGATAATTTTGTTATTGGTGTAATTTGCACAAAAAAACTCAATCCCGAAATTTTTAACCCATGGTTCCAAAAATGACCGAATCAGGTTAAAAAAATAAATACAGATATATTTGGATGTTTAAGAAAATAACGGTGAGCTTGTTTTTTTAAAGGAATCCCACCCCGCGCATATCATTGCATTAACTCGAAACCTCAGATAAGATATTCGTCAAAGGGTTTTTTGCATCGTCGTGTACCTGACCAAACTTCAAACGATTGAAAATTTTTGTTTGGTTTTCCCAGTTAACCGGACCACGTAAATGCTGGTTCCGAACCCGGCTAAATAATCGGCTTTTCAGAGAATCTTACGGTATAGACTTCTTATGAAACCTCGGTTGATGGTCAGTTTTCACAGAATTTTTTTGGTGACATTAATTTTGACACGTGACACACTCCAGTGGCTGTCAAAATGACACTGGTTTGTTATTTTTATACTACTGGCTAATTGAATTTCTGGAATGCGCTAAATACTTTATCGGTTATGTTGAAGAGAATTTTTTGGCAATATTTATTTGAAATCTTGCATCCTCCATGTCTGGTGTCAAATTACGCTGTTTGTATTTTGATCATGCTGAATATATCTGAGATGGTAAAATACTTTTTGGGTATATTTTTGGAGAGAAATTTTTTTGGCAATATTTATTTTGAAATCTGACACATTCCAGTGGTTGTCAAATGACACTGTTTTGTATGTTTGATCACTGCTGAATATATCTGGATTGGTAAAATGACTTATTGGGTTATTTTTGAATATAACTTTTTTGACAATATTTATTTTGACATTTGGACAGCCGTCCACTGGTGTCAAATTACAATTATTTTGTAGTTAATATATTCGTGCTTGAAAATTAAAAACTAATCAGGGTAGTGTTGAAAAAAAAGTTTTTTGGCAAAATTGTTTGTTATCATTTGAATTTTTGAATAGCAGGCGTCTAAATTTAATATTTTGAAAATGTAAATTTTATGATATTATATAGTATGTAGACACTATGAGAGTCAATTGCAAAAATTTTTGAAATACAATATATTTTACCTCAATATTTCAGTGATAATAAACATGTAATGCATCGAGGTATAGATCAATATAAATTTCTAAGATATATTCCATCTTATAGAGAATAAAATCAAACAGGTCAGACCACTCGTACGTTCAAAATATTCAAAATTAGAAAACTGACTCCGGTTCTAGTCTCAAGATTCGAAACCGATTTACCGGTTCAAACATTGACGGTGGCCTTTAATGGTAAAAAAAATTTCATCGTTAATGCAGAACTCAAAAACGTTGAGATTTTATCTGAGTCACGTTCTGAAAAAAAATTTAAGACCCTATACCCGAGGGTGTAGTTCAAATAGCATGATGCACACTCATGCAGTAAACTAGTCAGAAGCGAATCGCTTACTGAATCTGCTCACTCCTTGATCCTATTTAACGGCACGCCAGATGATGCCTACGGCCTGGCCATCAACAGCGTCAAATTCCTGTACCAATCCACACTCATACATTAACAGGCAGGCTCAACCGATATAGACAACAAAACAACAACACCACCCCCAACAACAACAACCCACCACCAACAACCAAACCCCCAACAACCAAAACCAAACAACCAAACACCACCACCAAACAAAAACCACAACCCAAAAACAAAAACACAACCCCCCCAACACCACCACACCAACACACACACCCAACGTTACAGAACTACACCTAACCATACCACACCACACACACACACCAAACCACCAAACAACCAAAACCACAAACCAAACACCACCACACAACAAAAAACAAAAAACAAACAAAAACCACAAAAAAAAACTAAAAAAAACAATATTGTTACCCCAGGATCATCAGTAGTAAACAAGAAACAAAAACAGAAAACTGACATTGAAACGACCATACTGCAGGTGTAAAACACCAGTGCAACACAAATCAAACGCACAAAAAAACATAGACTCACTGACTAAAACTGACGGCACTCCAACCTCGTTTCCCTCAGAAAGAACTCCCTCACCAGCCCACTAATGCCGGATTCATCCTGAAACCCACCGATTATACCCTGCGTTTATTGAGCATCCGCGTCCCACCTCCCCTGCACGATACCACATGCTGCTAAAAAACGGCCGTCGTGTGGTCTACGGTTAAGTTACTATGAATAATGGAAAAACAATAAGTTGATCATCTGTCCACATTCGACCTCATCTTCCTCCGCACCGCACCCCCGCATCGCTCCCACAAAAACTTTTGACACCGAATATTATCTGAAGTATTTTGCTAGAATGATGGCTTATCGCGGGTGGGTTCCTTTAAGAAAAACAGCTACGAAGCTTTAATTAAATACTAATCGATTCATAGTTCGATAATTTTTTCGGCATGAAATCGGATATCAAAAATGAGAATGCAGTCAAAAATTAACTTTTTCTCATGTCTGGAGTTCCGAGAATATAGCGTCCGCTCCGGTTTACTCCCTTAAAATTCGTTATTAATTAATTATGTCCTTTTATGGCTTCTATTTTACCGCTACATGTCAACTTGAGCACCGTCCACCTATTAGGTCGGACCCAAAACGGAACAGAGATATATGAGAGAAACATTGATGGTAGCACAAATTGATTATATTTTGGATTTTTAATTCCAAAAAAAAATAGTTCCAAACATTTTTCGACCCCTTCGATAGGTACAGTCAACCATCACAGATTTGTTACACTAGCGGCCGCCGGCCTCGCGTGGGGTAGGTACGTCCAAAAAACTATATTTCGCTTTTTTTAACCGCGATGTAATTTTCAAAATTCGACAAAACAAGTCTTATCGATAATTTCAAATAGTACGACCAATGAAGACTCAGTTTTGGACTTTGATTTCAAACGCAGATTTAGAATTTATCTTTATCAATTATTTTGATTTTGACTTACTTTCTTGAATTTGTCGGCAATATCATCCCTCCATAAGACCAAATGCACCTTGGGAAGAGTAAAGATTTTGGGATATGTTTATTTCCACCTTCGTGCAGTCCCTTGAGCTACCTTTTCTAGGTCCTCCTTCCAGGTCAGGTCGTACAATAAGTAGGACAACAGGGGTTTGGCGTAATCTAGTATCGTTTTAACTAATAGGTAGAACTTTGAAGAATTCAAATAATAATAATACAATACGCGTAAAGTAAATGGAATAACAACGCCTACTTTTTTCGACAAATTAGTATTTTTTTTTTTGCCTTACACGCCTTACGCGTTTTTGTAACCAGCACTATAATCAATCACTTCAAAACGGATGTAAAAACGCACTTCTGCAACTATTTTTTATTATTTTGGGATTTCACTCGAATAAGAAACTCAATTAAAAAAAAGTTTTTCTGATAATCGCTAAAATGAACATCAGAGAAAATTGTTGCAGAAAGGCTCATAAGTTACTGAGTCCATAAACTTTTTCATTCCTTCATAACACATCTTATAGAAAATCTCAGGAATAGTAAGTTTCGTAATCTCTGGACGACATTTTACTTCTGACTTTTGTTCATAAGCATGTTCGACTAACCGGTAAAGTTGAGTTAACGCGCGAGCAATTTTTTTTTTTAAATTCCTATTTTTTCGCCTTTTTTCAAAACAACCGTCCACTATTTCGGAATGAACATAGCCCAAAGGGGTGGGTGAGCAAGATGGTTGCAAGAACCTTTATCGAGCATTTGGCTGTAAATCGACAAAAAAGTGCCGCGAAATCGACATTTGAATATTGAAAATAACAATTTAAAATGCCACCAAAAGATTCCTTGGTCACGGTTTGCTGGGAAACGATATTAGCGCACATGGTCTGATTTGCTAGTGAAGATCAAAAAAATCATTTTGAGTCGAAAAGTTATTAATTTTTCTAGAATTCCGCTGTGTTCAAATCAGGACCATAGTTGTTAATATACCGTTTTCCAGCAACCGGTACCCAAGGAAATCGTTTTTGTGAGCATTTAAACTTTCTAATTCATCACTTTATATTCAAAATTGTCGATTTTTCCGCGCAACTTTTTTTGTCGATCTCTACAGCCAAATTCAGATAAAGTACTTGGCCAACATATTTGCTCAGCCACCCCTTGGGCTTGTTTACATTTCCGAAAATGACGTTGTTTTGGAAACTAAGGGCAAAAAAAAATAGGACTTTCAAAAAAAAATTTTTGCTCGCGCCGTTAATTCAATTTACCGGTTGTCGGAACTTGCTATGAAAGAAAAGGTCAGAGGTAAATGTGTTTCAGAGATTACGAGACTACTTTTCCTGAGCATTTTATTAAAGAATTAGGAATAAGTCAAACTTTTATTAGCAAACCCCCCGCCCCCCCCCCCCAGGTTTTTGCAACACCGTTAATTGATGCCCTGAGAAAACCGGAAACAGAGCAATTTTTAAGAAGAGTTCACGCCTTTGACTATAGCAGGGATTAATGATTGAACCAAAAATATACAGTAGTAGATACATCATATTATTTTCCAACGAGGAACGTCGTTATGCAGTATCACACCCCAAGGAGTCAAATTCACAGATTTTGCTAATTATCAATTCAGGGCTTTGGAGGGTGTCAAATTAACGAAAAATTCTGACAAAACAGTTTGTTCCGTATAGTGTGGCTAATTGTACATAATTTATTAATACAACATTTGTGTGTCATATTGTCAAAAACCGATTTTGCAGTTTTGAAGCGTCGAATATCTGGTATCACCAGAGACCAGTCTGTTCAGCGTTAAAAAAAACTCCATGTGTAGTTAATTATACTTTGGCCCGTAGATGCATGAATTAGTTGGCAAATATGTTTGTCCGTTCTCGAATGGCATAAGGTCAAAATAAAGCGGGATATAAAAAAGTTAACTACAGGTTTTTGTATTGTCCTTTCAAACAAATAATAAAGATGCTAATCCATTCCTTTGTCATCGCCAGAATTGATTCAAATGAAATAAAAGTAAAAACGTAATAAATTGTGATCCATGTTTTACCCCTCTCTATTTCAATATAAGTGGGGAAACCGAAAGCTGATTTGTGGATTTTAGAACAATTAAACTTCAAATAGATTAATTTAGCTGATTTCGTAAAAATACGATTTGGAAACCTCTATTTGTAGAGTTTGCTGCCTAAATATATTACAGTGTAGTCTCTCTAATTGTAAAAAAACTTGGCTTTGGGCCATTTTTTTAATTTTACACCAGCAAATTGTTTCGTATGAAATGATGACAAATCTGTCTGTATTAGGATAAGTATTTTTTTTTATCAAAATATCAAGTTTTTAATATATTGAAGATTAAACCTGTCAGGACAAAGTAACTTTTTTCTGAACTTTTTGCTTTGAGCTCGATTAAAAAGTAAATTTCTCTGGTTCCAATGAATTCATGATCAGAATAACTTTTCTGGCGTCAGTCTTTTTACCGTAGTACGAATATTTTTTGTATAAAATTCAAAATAAAATTTCAACGAAAGCAATTTGAAATGTCCTAAAAATCATTTACTATATATGTAGAGTGCGCACCGGGAGGCCTAAGGGCCAAACTAAAAATGTTCCTGAGTGTTATTAGACCTCAGGTTAGTTATCGTAACCAAATAAAATGATCCCAATGATAAAAATAAAATTGTACGATGAATCGACCGGTAAAAATGACCAATATTTTTTTTCAATTTTTTCGCACTGTAATTTGGTTCTGGGTTATTTTTTCGCAATTATAGGTGAATGGCGTCATTTAAATTATATTTTTTTGCACGGTGCGCTGCCTATATTTATCTAGAAAAAAGGTTACTTTGTCCGTACAGGACCTGTACTAGAGGTATCATCTTCGATATGGTTTGTTTTATAGCGAAACTTTTTTTTTCGAGACTATTTCCTTGTGTGCGATATTTCAAGTAGTTTTGTGCAGAGTTCGGCAGAAAATTACTTAAGAAATTGGAATTTATTTTTTGACCTTCCCAAGCAATTTTTAGTCATCAAGTTACCTAAAACATTTTACAATACGAATACAAGGTTAGTATCTTAAGTGCTTTTCTTCAAAAAAAAATCTGATATTGTTCGACTAAATGAAATGGGGTCAGCGAACATGTGCAAAAACACCCATTTATTTTGGAAATTTCTCTAAATAACAAGAAATTTGAAAATCAGGCTNCCTTATACACATCGTTCTGTTCCATTACATTCAATATATACGTAAAATGTGTAATTTGACACCGAAGATGGTGTCACATGACAAAAAAAATATCACTAAAATTTTGGTCGTCAGAAGTTACCCCGTAAAGTCAGCTGGAAGTGATATTCCTTGAAAAATTCTGAAAACCGACATGTGCCGATTTTTACCGGTATACCGGTCATCTACCAGGTAACGAAAATAGTCTATTTGCCGAGATCTGAACATTTGCCATAAACCACTTTTAAAATTTTTTGAATCGGATGAGCCGTTTTCGAGAACATTCGACCCGACTAGATTAGTATCTAAATAAATATCCCGCCTATATATGTAGAGTGCGCACCGGGAGGCCTAAGGGCCAAACTAAAAATGTTCCTGAGTGTTATTTGACCTCAGGTGAGTTATCGTAACCAAATAAAATGATCCCAATGATAAAAAAAATTGTACGATGAATCGACCGGTAAAAATGACCAATATTTTTTTTCAATTTTTTCGCAATTATAGGTGAATGGCGTCATTTAAATTATATTTTTTTGCACGGTGCGCTGCCTATAGTTATCTAGAAAAAAGGTTACTTTGTCCGTACATGACCTGTACTAGAGGTATCATCTTCGATATGGTTTGTTTTATAGCGAAACTTTTTTTTTCGAGACTATTTCCTTGTGTGCGATATTTCAAGTAGTTTTGTGCAGAGTTCGGCAGAAAATTACTTAAGAAATTGGAATTTATTTTTTGACCTTCCCAAGCAATTTTTAGTCCTCAAGTTACCTAAAACATTTTAAAATGCGAATACAAGATTAGTATCTTAATATCTGTTTTCAAATTTAATATTCAAAATCGTTCCTAAGCAGCATCCAATGGCAGTTATGAGTGACAAGACAAGTGAGAATGTTGCTGCTAAACAAATGATAATTGACGATTTGAAATAATTTATTTTTCTGACTGCAAAATAATAGTATCCGTAGAGGAAGAAAAAAGCCGAGAGGTAGACTAGCCAATCAGCAAGAGTTGGAGGGTATCCACCATGGTAATAAATATTGGTTACTTTCTTCCAGGAATACGCATTTTTTGACGAAGGGATTTTGGGTTATTTTTTGTGCAATAGAATACCAATGTTTGAAAAAATTCGTTTTTATGGGTAAAAATACCGGCTATTCATTAAAATTACCGGTCGCAGAAAAAAAAACTGGGCAATTTTTAGCAAATACGATTTTTGTGTTCTCCTGAAAATTCGACCAAATATAAATTATAGACATTCTTCAGCCTGGAATCGTTTTTCCGTGAATAATTTTGAAAGAAATTTCATGTCAATTTTTTTGTCGTGAAATAGGACACCAGGTTTTGAAAAATCAGAATTTTTAGTGTCATGCTTTACTTTTTGAAAAAAGACAGCATTTTTTTAATAATAGGGAATTTATTGGGTCATTTTATAATATTTCAAATAATTTTGGTGTCATCTTATATTATATAGAAAAACGAAACTTATATCTCAATTTTTTCGAAACAACAGCATCAAACAAATACGGTGGTATTTTGCTACGGTATATTAAAAACGGTGGTATTCACGGAATGGTTGAGCTAATTTGCTACAATTTCCATGCTAAAGATACCTTTAGCTACATATTTATTAAAATAAATTAACAATTTTGAAAAATATATTTAGAAAATCGCACTCCTTGCCTTGAATGGTTCTACAACAGATTTCACATCTGAAAACTCGTTGATAATAAAATTTACAAAATTATTAATCCATATCAAATCAGCATCGGCTTTTAAAATAGCAGTAATCGTTGGTGAGTTTTTTGAAGGATCACCACCCCACAGAAATTTCATCAGCGTTTTTGAAGATTGATAGTACTCTGTATAAAAAGTTGAAAAATGTTGATCAATATGTCTAGTTGTTGCCGACTTTCAGAGTAAATCAGTCTATCCATAGATTATTTACCAGTATTCTCTAGTATCTTATTCTTGAATACCAGTTACCGGTAGAATACCGTCTCAACCCTTTTTTAGAGCAGGAAAAGGCACTTTTAGTGATGGTAACATATATATTTTTTAAATAGAGAATTTTTTATAGAATTTCAAGTTTTCGGTAGGTACTACTGGCAATATTTAAAAAAAATATTAATGGTGCTTGTTCAAAGTTTAAACTTTAAACATCAATAATATTTTTTTATGAAACCAATATTTGAAAACAGACGCCAATTGTGAAAAAATCTAAAAAAAAATTAAGTGTTATTTTACATTTTGGAAAATTCTTCCAGTAGCTTTTTTCTAAAAGACGGGAGATTAAGCGAGTCATTTAAATTTTATAATGTAGTAAAATTAGTAGAGTCAAAATATAAAATGACAACAGTTTTTTTGAACATATGACACTAAAAATGCCCTACCTTAGCATATATGCAAAATTTTGGTTTCACATCTAGTACATAATCAAAATAATATACAGTATGTAAGATTTTTGCTCCTATTTTTCCAATTTGGCTAAACCTGAATTCCACCGTTTTGATATTCTCATTGGCGGATAGCAAGTTAACCAAATTGGAAAAATAGGAGCAAAAATCTTACATACTGTATATTTTTGAAATATTTTGCGAGTTAACAACAGTTGTATTTCATCAAATTCGATTTTCAGCTGATATTATCTGATTTTAAAAACGCAACTTTTCAAAAATTCGTGTACGATTTGTTCAAAATATAAAAAATCTTAATTAAACCCCACCTACGCCTCGTGTACGATTTGTTCAAAATATAAAAAATATTAATTAACCCCCACCTACGCCTTAACCTTATTTTTGAAGATTTTCCGCATTTACTTTAACAGTGTGTTCAAATGCAATTTTGGCCTGTGCATTTGGGTTGAACAATTTTTCGAATGATATTTCTCATATACATAATAGTATAGTATATATCCATATAAATAATATATCGATCATTATGCCTGGGTAACTTTAAAAACTTATTTGCCTGTTAAAAGAATAGGGAATACGTTTTTAAAGTTACCCAGGCATAATGATCGATATAGTATAAAATGTATTTATTAATCTAGCATTTGAACAACTAAATTCTGTTCCTGTTTATAGGCATTCAATAACATTGTTGATAATGCGGTTTTTATTCCCTGGTTTTGAATACAGAAATATGGTGTTTAATTATTCTGTTACAATATTTTATTGCCGAAAATTACACTCAATTAAGGACCTAAGATAAACGTGACTGATCTCNGAGATCAGTCACGTTTATCTTAGGTCCTTAATTGAGTGTAATTTTCGGCAATAAAATATTGTAACAGAATAATTAAACACCATATTTCTGTATTCAAAACCAGGGAATAAAAACCGCATTATCAACATTGTTATTGAATGCCTATAAACAGGAACAGAATTTAGTTGTTCAAATGCTAGATTAATAAATACATTTTATACTATATCGATCATTATGCCTGGGTAACTTTAAAAACGTATTCCCTATTCTTTTAACAGGCAAATAAGTTTTTAAAGTTACCCAGGCATAATGATCGATATAGTATAAAATGTATTTATTAATCTAGCATTTGAACAACTAAATTCTGTTCCTGTTTATAGGCATTCAATAACAATGTTGATAATGCGGTTTTTATTCCCTGGTTTTGAATACAGAAATATGGTGTTTAATTATTCTGTTACAATATTTTATTGTCGAAAATTACACTCAATTAAGGACCTTAGATAATCGTGACTGATCTCCGAAAATCAAATCACGTTGAAAATAGCGTGTATGCGACTTTCTTCATCTGTTCTTAAAGTTTATTTTCAACGTAATTTTAGAACTCTTAAAACTGAATACATTTTTACGCAGCGAGCTAATTCCTAACTTTCATAAAATGTGTTTAATCAATCAGCGGTTTTATTTCAGTCTTTCCGCTGTGCATCCTAACCTAGTGAACTGTATTGTAGTCAAAAACAACCACCAAATGCTTTGCAATTTTGTACAAATGCTTTATTTTTAATCGTACTGGTTGAATTTTATTTTTTGTCGGTGTTTCACGCATCACTTATTATTACACTATAAATTGAGTGATGCGTGAAACACCGACAAAAAATAAAATTCAACCTGTTTAATAAAAATAATTATTTCTGTGCGGAAGCGTTATGCATAAAAAACGGACCCCAAAAAAAATATTTTCTACCAACATTTTTAAATTGGAACCTTGCATGCGAAAATAAACCATAAAATTTGTTGGAAAAAATAATAAGAATTTTTCAGCGTTTTTATGCAATTTTATATACATGTCCATGCGCCATAACTGGAACACTTTAAATTTGAACATTGGGCCCATTTTTTGAGTTGGAAGAAATCGGTTTGAATTCTTGTTTTGATCAACCTAAAAATTTCCTTCAAAGTGGTTCAGATTAAGCGCAAATTCAAATTTGTGGTGTTCCAGTTAGGGCGCATGGATGTAAATAAATACAAGCTAAAGATACCACCCATATAATCTGATATATTGAATATTTTTATATTCAAAATTTTGAGCTTTTTCCTTTAGCTTCTGACCAGGAAGTGAGTTCGTCTTCCATATTTTTTTCGTTACCTAAAATTACATCTGGGCTGAGCAGGAGACAATCTCTGGGTAAAAATCGTGAATCATCTGGACTTAATCCTTGAATAGGCTGAGGTGGTTGGAAACATACGTCGTTGATTGTNTCGCCTTCGAATGAAAAGTTTTTTATTGTTTTTGTAATGTTCCATATTGAAGAAATTGGAGGTATTTTGACATTACTCGACTTTCAAGCGGTTATAAACAACATTTATTTACTGTAGTTACTGTCTATTGGAACATGTTCAAATTTGTCTTTTTGTCCATATTCATAATGGCCCTTTTGTCCTTATAGTCCCACGGTCTCTTTGAAAAAGGCTCTAATAAATCGGAACATAGCGCTAAAGAGCGGAATTCCGATAATAATAAGTAAACAGTATTCTATATTATTTAATAAATTTAATATTTGAATATAAAAAGCTTAATTTTAGTAATAAAATGCAAAAAATGTCAAACTGATGTATTTTATCTATTTTTATTAGAACTTTTTCAGTTTGCAAATAAAAGCCGGATGGGTTAAACTTGTAAGAATTTTATGAAATTTCGCCCATCAAAAAAATATAATATTAAGGGGGTAGGTGTCGCTTTTTGGTACCTTTCAANTTAATATGACAAATTTAAAGAAAAGGCATAATTTTTGTATTTTTATTTCCAGTCATTTAAAAATCTCAAAATTTTGAAAAAAATCGCGGCCTCCACAGCTTTTTTTGTGGATACATTTAAATTTGAAAAGCCAACTGGAAAAGGTAAAAATCAGGTCGCCAATTTTCCATCCCTTTTTTGTATTTGACTATAGTTAACTGTTTCTACGCGTAGCTACGGTCGGGTACGTTCATTTTTGTGGCCATAATACGGCATAATTGATACCCATTAATTTCAAAAAATTCTCCCAAAAGAGGTAAAATAGCGCTAGAGGTCATATTCTTTTCTGCACTCTGGCGCCATTTATAATTTATGGACCAAAACTACAGTGACCAATCATGAAATAAACTTATAACCGCCCCAGAGAAAATTGAAGAATATAATTTTTGGGATTATTTGTTTTTGGGTTTCCATTTGCAAGATCATAATTTCCCACTGTGAACGGCGTTTTTATCGCAAATGATAAAGCGGCTAATAAGGCGATGAAGACACTAGCGGATGTGACTCGGATGGGATATTGGGTCACCAGCCGAGCCCATTGGTAATAAACTCGGCGGGTTAGACGACCAGTTATCACTAATAATGGGATCATCAATGCTCGACCGAATCATTTATGACATCTGAATCATTTATTACTCGTTAGATAGGTTTCAACTTTTTTGAAATTGACAAAATACAGCCTGAGTTTTCTCGTTTACTGCGTTTTTTTTATTCCGCAAAAATACCCGATGGTGATTGGTCAATATCTGACATACCTGTATTTGATTGGTTCATTTTTGCGGAATTAAAAAAACGCAGTAAACGAGAAAACTCAGACTGTAGTTCGGAAGGTTTAATAGGACGCCATGGCGCGCCGATGACGTACATATTTTTGGTAAGATAGTAAATCGGCCATATTTTTGTAATATTGACTTTTCTAGACGTGTATACATTTTTTGGTGAAATTATCTGGGAATTAATCAGAAATACATTTTTACGTATATAAAAACCTTATTACAAAAAAATTGTAACTCAGAAAAATACCTTGAAGTTGGCAAAATTGTCTATGTTGTATTTATTTATTCAATTTATGGCATAAAAAAATGCATGAAAATAATTTTTTTGATCATCGTATTAGAAATTTTATGCTTTTTATTGAACCCGGAGCTCAATTCCATACAAATTCTAGAATTCTAGTTATGTAAAAGCACTGTGAGATCGAAATGCACAAATAAAAATTTGGGTATTTATCACAGTTTCGTCATAAAGTGGATTATGAATGCATACGACCCGAAAATAATGACATCTCAAAAACCGCCAAATAAATTCATCCAATGCAGTCGGTGTCTTCTGGTAGAAGGCCTGTTATTTTTTATTATGAAATAACATCTTTTAAAAAATTAAATACAGTCCACAACCTCTAACTGGAACACCCCTAACTGGAACACTTTCTCTTACTGGAACGCTTTTTTTAGGTCGGTAAGTGTTCCAGTTAGAGGTTGTGGACTGTAAGTGAAAAATGCGCCAAAAAGGCATGATTTTTTTACTTCCTCAGAAGGATAGAAAAAATCAGACGTCCTCATTGGTTGGTTAGATTACTTAGGTCGCTTTTTTATCGGTACGCCCACCTAAGGGGTATCTGTTCTGAGAGAACTAGACTAGATAGCGACAAACGTTTTTTTGCATCTGAATTTTAACCGAATTTGGAATGCAGGATTTTTTTCCGGTGATTACTGGTAATTCGCAAAAAATCGTTTTTTTAGGTCATTTTGAGCAATTTCAATGACTGATTTCCGGTCACGTGATCAACCTAGGAAGCAAAA
>SCLH01000113.1:185916-199183 GCA_004367855.1 Oikopleura vanhoeffeni
TAAATTGGTAGTGGGTAGCTGTCAGTAAAAGTGGAATGTGAAAATATTGTGAAGACAGAAACATTATTTTTTGTCGTATTTTTTCGTGAGGAAGAAATCATCAAACACTGGGATCAGATCTTTAGCCACCGTGTTCTTGAGAAGGTTTTTATTCTTGTTTTTAATATTGATAATTGTCTGCGAATCAGCTTCAATTGCAGAACCCAAAGCATCCCAAATAATTATATCCGTCGATTTCTGATTTTCCGATACCGCATTTTCAGATTGCCATCTTTTGACCGATTCGTAATCAAAACTGAAATTTAGAAGTTCAAAGAAAAACTTTGGGCTAGCAAAATGACCAAAAAAATATGATACAGGCGGGGGCAATTTTTTAGTTCATAAATGAAAAACGCGTGGGCTTTTGGAATGACGTCATATTTTGAAAATGTTTTCAAATTTTTAAGGAGTTTTACAAAAAGGTTTAGAATTTGAACTTTAAATGAAGTGGAATACAAAAATGTGTAGAATAACGACCTCCACTAAACTCAATATGACGTTATTCATGTCGCACTCGAACGAATTGTCAATAAAAACCTTAAACGCCCACGCAATTTCGGCGATATTGGCACTGGTAGGAATTTAGCTGAAAATCTTGAAATTGCGTTTTTTTTTCGGCGATATCGATCATGATGCCCGAGTAACTTAAATATCTTATTCCCTATTTTTTAAAAGGCAAATGAGAGATTTAAGTTACTCGGGCATCATGATGGATATCGCCCCCGGCTTCAATCCAAAGATAAAAAATATAATTCGTTTATTTCGTTAATGTGTATTTTTCTTGAACTGCTGATTTCAGCCTTCGCATTTCAAGCAAAAAAGGCATTTAAGAAAAAGTCGACTAAAAATTTTGTCATCGAAAAATATATTCTCCAAATTTGGGAGACAATAAAAAGTGAAAATTGAAAAAGTTCTGTTTACTGAATAAGATCAGCAGTCCGAGAAAATTGAACATTAACGGAATATATTGTTTTTCGCGTATATTTTTTTATTTGCATAAAAACCGGTTGGTTTATGGGACAAAAAGTAAACCACAACTTCCCATTCGTTCCGCAGAGGACTTTATATTGCAAAAGATAGGAGGAAAAAGTCTACTCTAATGTCCATGAATGTAACAATTTAGGAGGTCACTCTTCCGGTTTTTGTACCAGAACTCAATTTTTGGCTAGTTCCAGGATTCAATTTTTGTTCCGGAACTTGATTTTTGGCGAGTTCCGGGAATAACTTTTTCTGCAGGAACTCGAATTTAGGCGAGTTCCGGTTTCCACTTATTTTGTCTCATCAGTGATAAATTAAATTAGACGGGGCATTTGTCAGTGTACACAAAAATTATTGTGTAGTCATGGCATGGCAAAACTTTTTGTCGGAAAATTTTTTTCCGTCACAAATACTGACCCGAGACCCAATTTAGACCATTATTTAGTGCAAAATTTTTAGGGCCTTGTATTGTGTCTCCAAATTTGGTGTTGCATAAAATATTTACCTTTTATTTATGTGGAATGTCGAGACTAATCTGTCTATAATTGCCTCTGGTGGTATAGATTCATTATCCAGCAAATTCAAAATTGGAAAATTGTCGAGATAAAGATGATTTCTAAATAAATTATGTTAGAAAAAAAAATTAAAATAAAAAATCATTTTTTTCGAAAATTTCATTCATTTTCAGGAATGTTTTTTTTTCTTACGTTTCTAAGAGATCATTTAATGCTTCTAAAACAGTTGACTCCATAACATGATCATCTCTAAGTAACGAATTCTCGTTGTGGCACCTTTCAAGCGTAGTTTCAATTTCTTCTTCGTAACTTTCGATGTGCCCCAGGAAACCGTCTTCTAAATTACAATTATATTATGGGGGTGGTAATCGTTAAAATTGTGAAATTATGTTTTTTTGGAATTTTAAGCGACTACTGTTCGCATTTAGAGACTCGGACATGAAATTTTCTAGATTATCTTTAAAATGTTTTTCTGAAAATATGGACAAAAATAAGTTGATAAAAAGTCTTTTTATTTTCATTTGTTATGAAAAAAGTATTTTTATCGCGATTTGAACATATATTTCTTTAATTTTTTCAAAATTTGGGAATTTTTGAGAATTTGAATTGATGTTTCCGAAGAAACAAGTTGAAAAAATGAAAATTGTGGAGCTTGGTGCTCTGGACATGCTTTTCAGTGTCTCATTTGTTTGAGTTTCAAGTTTCTGTCATGAAAATTTGGAGAGGCGGTATTTTTTTTAAAGGGATTTTTCCGCCAAAAAATACCGCCAGAGTTGATGGATTTTTCGTGAGATCCATAAAATAAGGGCAAAAAATGGTTTTTCGCAAATTTCAGCGCCGCATGTTTTTTGTTGTTTATGAAACGGAGCTTGGGGCTCTGCGCACATACTTTGCGGTCAACATCAACTTTATATGTTTAATTTATCTTCAAAACTTAGGGAGTTGATGGATTTTTAAGAAAAAATCTCATCACTTTTAAAAGGTCGGTTCTGATTGGTCGGCAAATCAGTGCTCCACAATATGTTCTTTTGGAGCAAGATTTTTGTTTGAATATTCGAAAACTAAAACCCATATGCTTTTGTTATTTCTAGTACTTCATCAAATCGACCCTGAAAACCCTGTTTTTGGCCTTAAAATGCGACCAGTACTCACTTAACGGTTGAAATTGACTGGTATAACTTTCAAATGACGATGATACTTTGTTTTTTGCGTAGTCCTAATAATTTGATATATCTTTTTAAAAAGCTAAAGCAAAGGTGACCACAAAAATATTTGAATTTTAACATTGCATAAAAAACGAAAAAACATATGTTGGTATTAGGGTGTCACAGGTCAAACCGGGAGAAGATTCATTCTTTCAAATTTATTTTTCAGCCATAATTCTTAGAATTTTCTCTTCTTTAGTTTGATATCCGTATTGGGTCATTTCCGGTTACTTGAAAATCTAAGGTTTTGAAAAATTTCCAGTTATTTTTTCAGAACAAATCATACGGAATGGCTTCCTCTGATTTTCGATACCTCTCTTAGTCTCTATATTAGCCTCCTCCTGTGACACCCTAGTTGGTATACCAAAAAAGATAGGTTAGATTTTTTTAGAGGTGTATTTTATGTCGCTGAGATGGAAACTGGCACATACAACCATTCTGAAATCTTTGTTCATAGTATAACTTTACTGGCTACGTGCTTCTGCCGGTTTTCAGATTTCCGGTTTCATACCAGAAAGTTTTTCTATTCGCCAAAATTCGCTGATATTTTCTGGTAGAAACAGAAAATCTTTAAAACGCCTCATCAACCAGTTATTATTTTATAAATTGTATGCTTACCAAATATTTTAAAAAGATCGCGATCGATCGTCTGTGCCAGTTCCGAGCTATCTCACGGTGAAATTCTCACCAGGACATACATGTAAATAATGACTTTTAAATTTTTTTGTTTTTGCAAAAAATACCACCGCTCAAATATCAGACGTAAAAATTTTCAAATTTACCTTCTCTTGATATAGTATCGTTATATTGAACATTCCTGAGTTTGGTCTTCAATTCTCGAATCGCACTTTTCGGGTCAAAATTTTCGTTTTTCTTGATTTTTTCAGATGTTCGATTATTTAAGGAATTGAAGCAATCTCTAACCCTTGTATATTTTGAAATACTGTTTATAAGCTGTCCTTTTTTATCAGTTGAAAATAAAAGTGAAAGTTTTGCATCAAGCGCTGAGTTATCAGCTAAAATCTCTTCTAATTTCGGTTTATTCCTCAGGAAAATCTTGGCATTTTTAGAATTTTCTTCTAGTTTTGTATTCAAATACAGCTTTAAGCCATTTATAATTTTATCCTCGAAAAAGTCTTCTTTTCGCCTGACGGTTGCTTCTGCCTTTTCGCCGTTTTTTTTAGTGATGTCTCTCCAGGAGTTTGAAATACAACTCGGGAGATAACCTGTCACGATTTTGTTTGATGTCTTTTGAAGAGGGTTAACTTTTTAAGTCATAATTATTATGTTCATACAGTTTTAATCGAAAAAAAGTTATTTAAAATTTTTCCGACTATTTTTTGTTAATTTTTTTTTGCTAAATTTTTTTTCTTGCAGAAATTGATTTCAGATTTGTTTTGAAAGAATATCTAAAAAATTTTAAAATCAAATTTTTTATCATTAAAGTTAATTTTTCAGTAAATAAATTTTTGACTCTGGATTTAACCAGGTATCTCTAGATAACCTAGGTTATAAGTTATAAATGGCAAAATTCTTGTTTTGGTCATAACGGGGTCATATTACATAATAAAAAATATTTTTTTATATTTGGAATCGTCATGAAATTTCCTTCCATATGCAATGTAATATGACCCGATGAAATTTGACCTTTTCGAAAAAAAAATTATACAACTTGTGCTATGTTCTTTTATATGATGCCGTGATATTGATTTTGGCCAAGATTCTCAGGAATTCTCCCTAGTCATATTATAAAATTTGAGCCCAAAAAATATTGCCCAGAAAATTCTAATCTCATATCTAGTGACTGAGAAACCGACAAATTAAGATTTAACTGGTTTTTTCCGGTATACTGGATATCCGATTGTACAAAAACGCTTCATCCCATCGCGTATCCGAACCTATCACGATCCTTTGAAATTTTGAAAATGGGTTTATCTATCTCTGAGAAAAACTCGTACGACTAAATCACAAAGTTGCGCGGAAGAAAAATCACGCCATTGTAAAAAAAAAGCAAAAAAAATCAACTTCAAAAATCAAAAAGTTACCCACCTTTTCAATATCATCTTTTGATGAATCTTGCTCAATTTTATTTCTTAGGCTTTCCAGATCCATTACCGGAGATATCGAGAGATTTTTTATTTCTTCTAAATTAGTTTTCACCACGTTTTGTATTTTCGCACGGTCGATTTGTCCTTGTAAATCGATTATTTCTACATTTTTTTTGAGGATTTGATTTGGAGAATTTTTAAATTTTTTGCGGCGATTTGAAATTTGACAAAGTTCTATTTTTTTCAATTTTTCTTGTTCTAGAGAGATATGATAATTCAGCATGGAGACTTCATCGTTATAATTTAACTCTAATGTATCTATGTCTTTCAAATATTGATTCCACTAAAATACAAATTTTAATAAAATGAATTTTTCACGATTTAAAAAAATGTCAAAAACTTTATGACGACATGGAGAAGAGAAAAAAGGCCTATGTAGTCTATAGGCTATAGGTCTGATTTTTGTAAGATGGGTCCGTCATAAACATAGTTTAGTTTATACGATCTTTCTGAAATTTCGGGCCATAATATAACTTTTAAAGCTACGTGTCACTGCCGAGCCTTTTTTTCGATTTTTAACCGGTAATTTTTGGTGTTTTTTCTGGCGAAAACCGATAATTTTTGGCAAATGTCCGGTAAAACCGGAATTCAAAAAACCGGCTCTGCAGTGTCACGTAGAAAAGAATTTTATATTATGACCAAAAATTTCAAAAAGTTTGTATGTGCCACTTCTGAGCTATCTAACCGATTTAAATATGCTAGCTTTATTAAGTTCAACTACAACTATCCAGCAAAAACCGTAACTACCTGACCTTCGTATAGAGAAACGGTATTTTTATCGGATGGTTGACAAAATACTTACTTTTAAACTATTTACTTTTTTTATGTGACTAAAGTAAGTGACTAAATTAACTGCTAAGATTTTCGTGAGCTTTACAGGTAATCAGCAGAAAACACCGGCAATTTTTCAATTCAGAAAAATAAAATCGGTGGTTAATATTATGTCAGCTATTCATTGCAAAAAACGTTTTTCTAAACCTACTACGGTTTTCACTGAACAGGAGTGGTGAACATGAAATGGACGACTTTAGTTGGACGATTTTCGGACCTTGTTGAACTCTTGTGAAATAAAGGTTAGGAATTTCAAGCCATTTGTATACAAAATTTTTGTATGGCTTGGGGGAAAGATTTTTTCGTCAAAATTTATTTTTCTGTGAAACAAAGCTGCTGAAGCGTACATTAAAGTTGTGTATAAAGTTAATCACAAGTCTGACAAAAAACTAATTTTTGTTTTGATAATATTTTAACGAAAAATCTCTCTCAAGGAAGAAATATTTTGACGAAAAATCTCAAAGAAGAAATATTTGGACGAAAAAATATTTTCTCTTTCGCAGTAGACAAGCATTTTTGACACGTGGAAATTTTTTTAAAATTTCCGAGTTCGGTGGATTTTATTAAATTTTAACTTTTGAACACATTTATTATTTAGATTGAAACTTACTCTGAATGTCTTTTGTTCGAAAAAACCGGCGCAGTTTAACAACGTCTCTCTCAGGTCAGCATGTGTAGAGATAAGGTCTCTTATCCGATTGTCTCCCATCTTTTTTCTTAACTTTTCCTTCTTAATTTTTTTAAGTATCATAATTTTAAGCATGATTTGAGGTACAATATTCGCCTCCCGAAAACAAGAGTGACACAATATTTGGTTCAAAAGTTAAAAAAACGATGAAATTGAGGCAATGAGGTCGAAAACACAATCGAAATTTTAACTAGGGTGCTTTGTAGTTCGCGCGGGAAACTTACATTTTGTTTGATGCAAATTCGCAATAAAAATTGGTTATCACGTGAGTCTGGTTAAATAAATCGATTTTTGTATTGCAAAAAAAATATGGGTCTGTCATCGTAGGCATTCTAGGTTTTTTTGTTTATCATTCGATCTAAAAAAGTGTAGATTTTTTCGGGATTGCATTTTTAAATCCTTCAAAATTACAAAATGCTGGAAAATCAAGATTTCTCAAATTCCTTCAATAACAGCTAAAATCTAAAATTTTGTATTTTCGGATGAGCACCCTAACAACACATTTTTATCTATTTTCGAATCATGAAACAAATATTGTGCCACTCAATAATAAGGATGATAATACAGTGTTTTTTTTTACTTGAGAAATGAAAATTGTCATTTAGGTTATTACGGCCAATTAAAAATGGTAACTTTTTTTGTTATCAATATTATTTTATTTTGAAAGCCAAGCTATAGCCTATTTCAAGGGTTTGAAAATTTAATTCACCTAGTTACCATTTTTATTGGCCGTAATTACCTAAATGACAATTTTCATTTCGCAAGTAAAAAAAAACACATACTGTACATTTTCTGCATGTACATAATACGTACTATATGTTTTTGAAATCAGACAGATTTTTTTGAAACATAATTTTATTTTAATTTGCGGGTATTTTTCCTAACACAATTTTCCATTACTTATAATGTGCAGTTGTGACTTTAAACGTTACAGTAGAAAGACTTTAAGGGGGTAGCAGCGATGTGGCAGACTGGCGTCAATTTAACTTACGAAAATAATTAGTTGGTTTATTTTTTTGTGCTTATTATCGTTAGCTGAACCACAATAAATGTGTATCAGCTCATTAAAATCATTTTTTATCTATTTAAGGAACGATTTGAGTTCAAACTTTTATTTTATAATTCGTAAAATTTTCGAAAAAATTCAAAGCATTATGAAAATTTTAAGCATTTTTCGTCCAAAATTTTTTCTGATTAATTTTATGAAATCTGTGAATAAAAACGAAAAAAATAGCCACTTTAACTTTTTTCATGCATGTTTACATATTTTCTGACTGCTGTTTGAAAAATCATGAAATGTTTTTTTGTCATTTTGTTGTCGACTCTTTAGANAAAAAATGGTTTCCATAAAAGATAATGGGTTTCCATTAAGTGGTTACGGGTTTCCATTAAATGATAAGGGGTTTCCATTACATGGTAATTTTGGGCAAAATTTGAAAAGTTGTTTTCAGCCGAAAAATTGAAAAAAAATTTGAATTTTTTTGATTTTTTTTCTAAATTACATGTTCAGGGATCAATTATAGGGCAGCCGAAATCAACAAACTTTTTAGAAGAGTTTGGAGCAAATTAAACACCAAAAACAGAGTTTATTTTACTCAAACATGCCTTGTTTTTCGAAAATGGTTTCCATAAATGGTAATTCCTTGTTTTTCAAAAATGGTTTCCATAAATCGTAATGGGTCTCCATTAAATGGTTAGGGGTTTCCATTATCGGGGGTTTCCATAAATGGTTAGTTAGTGTACTGTTCGTTTTTTTAAATCATGGCTAGGTTAAGTTATGAATGAACCCAACAATGACCTTAATGTAAGTTAGTTACAAAGCGAAAAAATCCGAACTAAAACTACGAGAAAAAAGTCAATTTATTCGGTCTTTTTTTGACTTGTGTAAATACTGGTTTATAATCAGTTATAATAACTGTGCAATGTGGAATTAAAACAAACTTTGCCCATACCCATTTGAGAATCCAATCGGTCAGACACAAAGCATAATGTTAAGGTGGTACCCGTCCTCATTTTTGGCAACCATTTTGCCCGTTTTTAAAAATTACTTTTATTTATTTCCAGACATATGGCTTTATGTATCTGATAAATTACTTTTTTCTCAATTTCGAAATAACTGGGCGGAATAAAAAAATATGTCATTAACCATTTGGGATTGATGTCAGAACTTAAAATGATTGAGTAATGATATTTATAGTATTGAACTGCCCTTGAAAACCTTGACAAAATGCAATACGTAAGAAAATGAAATATCTAAGAAAAACTCAAATTTAAGAAAAACCAATTCTTAAAATTTTTTACCCGACTTTAAATTTTGACGGGCAATAGAAATAATTTGAGGGTCGTTTTAAAATTATCTCTGAAATGTTACTTACAGATAATACAGATAAGTGCCGAGCATAAGTTGCCTAGGCTAATCTCGTGCGGGGTATTGTATCAACAAGGACAAAATCAAACGGGCCAATGAGTGGCGCCAACAAAGCAACAAACCTCTGATTTGCATTGTAGGAAAAATCGTTATAAATTCACGGCGCTGAAAACTCTAGGCCGTCACCTGGAAAATAACAGGTTTGAAAAATTCTCCGGGACGTCCGGTAATTGACATACGGTACGGCCCCCTAAATGTGAAGCCCTCGATCGGGCTAATTTTCAATCCTATCTTTTAACTTTACGCGCCTACGCCTTAGCCAATGTAATGACACCTCTTTTGCGGGAAAAACAGTTATTGGGTGTTACATGTAACTTTATTAACGTTATTATTACATGTATCGTCTAAATGTGTTTCCCACAGCACGATTTTGAACCCGCGCCTGTGATTGGTTGGCCTTAGTTAAGTTATACGTGTGGAGGCGCGCAAAAGTGCACAGTGGTACAAGACAAATATTGGGTACGTTAAAATCAGAAAATAACACACCTCAGATGAATTTGGTCTGACCGATTAAATTCTCAAATGGGCAAAGTTTGTTTTAACTCCACATTGCACAAAATTTGTGCTCAATGCAGAAGAATTGTTTTAGGATACGAGGCAACCGTAGTTGCCAGCAGAAATTGCGTAAAAAGACGGTATTTCACGTCCTCATCGCGGGGTATTGGGTATAGTTTTCAATTAGCAATAATCGCAACTCGGATAAACCTCATTGTTTACGATACTGCCACTGCGCAAAGCTGATTACTACAGAGAACCGAAAAAAATAGATTCAAAAAATTCAATTCAAAGATTATGGTGACTTGTTTTTGAAACGAAATGCGTGAAGTGTAGTTTTTTTAGGCGCGAGAGAGCTTTATGTGATCAGAACGAAAGAACCGTAAGCGATTCATCGAGATAAAAATTTTTGATCGTATTTCAACCGGTTTACGGGAAACCGGTATTCTCATTCTACGATATATGCATTTTTATTGAAAAAACACGAAAATTCTCTGAAAATTAGTTTTTTCTCAAAAAAAACATCAGAAACACAGTATAAGTTATAATACGATACAAAGTGGATGTACAGTATTGCGACATGTCAATGCCGACACCTGAACCCTCCCTACTTATAACATACTGAGTTTGAAACTACAGTATGTGTTTTTTTTTGAGGGGGAACAGAATATCAAGTGTCCGGGAGAATCGTATATATTTTGAGGAGAATTCTCCCGAATTGTTTACTTTTTGTTCCTCCAAAAAAAAATACATACTGTGAGTATTCTAAATCGCAAGGGGGTAAATTTTTGTCAAAAAAATCGAATAATGGAGCGAATAATCGTAGGTCTTCGCCCCAAAAACGCAAAAAGAGACTCAAACGTCCGCTTAGAAAATTTTACAGTATTATTTTATTTATTTAAAACTTATAATTTTGACCGCTGAGCACACTAGGTATACTAAGTGTCAGATCGTTTGAGCACCTGATTTACATGAGTATTGAACATAGGCATTTGTTTGATACTGCAGAGGAAATGTATTCTTATTTAACTTTTAAGAGGGTAGACGACGTGAATTTTGACTTTTAAAATAGCACCCTGCTCAAGGACCTTATGATTAAATGATTTACTTGTACAGTAGTTTTTAGGCGACTGAGAGACATTTAGATACTTTTAACATGTTTAAACCATTTACAAACAGTAATGAAAGGTGATATTCAGAATGTCACATTTTGTATACATTGCTGAGGNACATCTAAGAATTGAAGGAACTTCTTCTACAGTAGAATGACTTTAATAGGACGGCCCGAGCCTCAAAGGCCGTCCTATTAAACGCACTGGCTGAATTTTTGCCTTAAATTAATGGATAATTTGTAAAAAAAGACGAGAATAGTTATCAGGAGAAGAGATCCAAAACCTTTAGTTTTTCTGATGTTAAATCATCATTTTCTATAATAAAATCGTGTTGGTATTCATCCAATCCACATTCTGTTTCCTGATCATCAATTCCATGCGTGAAAATAAAACCTCTTTCGATTCTGACAAGATCGGAACATTCGATTCTTAGGGTCATAATTTTAACAGAGAAATTGGATTTAAAGTATTCAAAGTCTGTTTTACGACGGCAATCGCTCACCAATATTAATTCATTTTGCCTGAAAGTTAAAAATTATTTATTTTGGTAAAATGATCAGTTCTGAAGTGTAATTTGACCCCATATTTATAAGGTGCTGAAATTTTATGAGGAGGAAATTTTGGGACCTGCATTTTGTCATTAAATGGGAGATTAACTTTTTTATGGCATTTTTTGCCGGAATTTTGTTATATAATAATGCGTGGGCAGAGAACCCACATTTTTTTTCAGAGAGAAAAGTTCCAGAGTGTAGCTGATAAAACGCATGCTGATTGGCTCGCGTTCAATAATCGCGTGATTATGCTGTTCTATAAATTACTTAAAAATTTAGAAACATGAGGTGAATTTAGAAACAAATGTTGAGACCGATACCACCCTGTAATACGTTGAGAGAAAAATGATATAATTTTTGAAGGTCTGGAAATGAGAAAAACGTTATTTTTGAAAGGGCATATATTTTTAATCTGATATGAGTAGGATGCGCAGCCAATGAAAATTTTATTTAAAAAAAACTTTTCATAATAAAGCAAATGTTTTTGTGAGCTTGGTCGTTATCAAAAAAAAAATTTTTGTCATGATCAAAATTCAAATTAGTTCTTCAGAAAGTTCTCAAGAAAGAGAATTTTCTGACCACTAGAAGGCCGAATTTTTTTTTTATTGTGCTCAGAATCGTTTTTTTCGGTTGCGATAATTCCCATATCGCAAAAAAAATCATCATCGGTTAGTTTCGTATGTAGGGTTCCCGCTGCGCATCCTTGCTATCACAGACGTATTTATAGTCTCACATCAATACTATGAAGAAAAAGTTGAGAAGGTTCATGGCCCATGAATCATGGGGATCTCTTTAGATATGATTTGTGATTTTTACACCTTGAAATTTTATCAACTTACAGCGATTCTTTAGATATATTTTCTGTTGCTATTTTTATAAAATATCCGCTGTCTTTTTGCCGTTTTTCTTCACCCCATGTGACCATTTTATCTCTAAATTTTTCTTTATATTCGCCACTTGTTAAAAGTGCTTGATAATCTAGGTTATTTTCGTCGGCATAAGCTTTTTTCAATGGTGCAGAAATTCGGATAATTTTAACATTTGAGTAATTTTCGGAAATGAGATCTGCAACGAAATCTTTTCCACTTTTTCTCTTTCCAGACAATAAAACTAACATTCTTAAAAATAGAAAAGTAAGCACATGCAAATTATAACTATAGCAAAACTCCGAAATGGCACGTCTAGATATTCTACAGACAAAAGCCTTGTATCAAAGCACCTTTTTTCGGCACATTCGACCAGATTGCCGACCCTTGAGGCAGAAATCGAAAAAAACAGCTCCCAATTACTAAAATTCAGACAATTTTCTACAGCGNGAGTCTTTTCGATTTCTCCTCTTTTTTACCCAGACGGCTAGACAGCCAAAATCTTAAGCAAAGTATAGGCAATTTTGGCTGTCTACCCGTCTGGGTAAAAAAGAGGAGAAATCGAAAAAACTCACGCTGTAGATTCTCATCGACTCCCAAAACTTTTCGATATAAGCTCTAGGATCCTTGTTTTTTTAATTAGCCGAGGGTCGGTTAACCAGATGGTTGACTGAAGTGCTACTAAAGTGATAAATGGAGTTGCCAGCTAAAGGATAGATTTTGCAGTGTATGTACCATTCCCCCCCGGTTTTGGAGTGCATAAGTACTATTAGTTATAGTCTATTACTGATTAAAAATTTATTTTTCCACCAAAAAAAACGCTATCTAAAACGCTTCTCTAGAACTTTTAATATTGAAAAATGAGTTAAAATGCATGCAAAATTTGAGCGAACGGTTATATATATATTTTTTTATTTCCGGAAGATGAAGGCATAATATAATATTATTAATATTAATAAATTCCATGAATTGTTTGATCAGTATAAGTAACTGTATAACGAGTATATTGAATAATAGATACAGTAGCATAAAACAGCAAAATTCGGTAATACAGTATTTCTAATACTAGAATAAAAAAATGATGTTCCTGCATTTCCTTACAGGATATTTTCTCTCGTATAGTTAGAAACAATGTCTGGGAATTTTTGGTAACAATGATTTTTTGGCCGATAAGATTTGGCCCAAATAATTGTATTTCCTTAATAACGCTCCTTCAAATTTAACAACTTGATAATTGTTGAAAAATAAGCTAAAAATAACGAAGAAAAATTATTTTAGAGTTTAATCTGTAGGATCAATTTCATTTAGAGTTAATGTTTTACAAAATCAGAATACAAGCAATATTCCTTGAAAAAAATTGAATTTTTACAATTTTTTCACTTTCGATCTTCAACAATTTCAAAATCGAAACCATACAGTGTGTACTTTTTTTACTTGCGAAGTGAAAATTG
>SCLH01000113.1:199837-235983 GCA_004367855.1 Oikopleura vanhoeffeni
GATTTCGTAGGTGTTGAAGATTGGATAGTGAAAATTTTCTAAAATACAATTTTTTCTTGAAAGGAATATTGTTTGAAACCTAATTTGGAAAACATTAACTTTAAATGAAGTTGATTCTATGGATACAAAATTTCGTATACTCTTTTTAATATGCGATATTTTTAAGTTTTAACATGTTTAAACAGAGCCTTATTTCGAAGCATTGTTTTCCAAAATCGGCTCAGACATTGTTTGAACTTATAGTCTAGATGGAGGGTTTAATACAGTTTGAGCGAAAAGAAAGGCGGCTAAATCTAAGAACTACATTCGGAAGTTATAACCCGTGGGAAGGAAAACTGTATTCTACAGTAGATTAAAAAAAACATTTTTAAAGGAATTTATTTTATTTCTGTTTTTTAAATCGGAAAACGGTCGGAAATTTTAAGGTTATATCATATAACTTATATGACAAATTAAATTTTTTTCGTACGTATTAAATCTAAGTTATATCATTTGAAGTTGCGAAAATCGGACTAAAAATCATAAATAAAATTTATCATTTTCAAAAAAATTAAACGTTTCAAAAAAATCAGGTGAAAATCCAGTTGGCTTTTAATAAACGAAATCTACTGACGGCTTTGCACTTTAGTGAATCCACGAATGCTCTGCCTGGTGGTACCGATTTCAAGAAATTTTAAGTTTCACCCAGCCATTTTCTTGAAATCGGTACCACCAGGCAGATCATTCGTGAATTCACTAAAGTGCAAAGCCGTCACTGTGAAACGAGTATTGCGTGAAAGTATTTATGATCTTTGGCAAAAGCGTAATGAAATTGTGGGTGTAGCTCATAACCATTTCAATTGGTAAAATTTATTTTGAGTTATCCAAAGTGGTGGTCTGAGAAATTTTTAATGGTCATATTCTTCTTAGTTAGGGTCGATAACGTATTATTTTTTATTGTTTTTGAGACATAATAATGATAACGTATTAGTACAGGTGAAATTTATTTGTATGGCCAACTTAAAAATCGAGAAATCCCCAGTGGCCTAACCCTAGTTATGAACTTTGATATAATTATAAATTCAACACTATTTAAAGTATTCTCAAAAAATATATTTGCGCCTGAAAAACGCTTAAATTCCAACTGTCCAGCAAGTTGCACCCACAATCCCCTTAAATCTAAAATTCACGTGTGCAATATAAATTGAATTAAAGTAAGTTACACCTATAAACCCAAAAAAGTCATATCCCACATTTTCATCGACCAGATTTTGGATTTATATACGAACAAGGGTCTGGTGTTTTTTAGATATGTCACATCTGTAAGATACTTAAGAACTGGTACATAAGATCTTTCTGAAATTTTCGCCGATAAAACAATACAAGTTTGAGAAACCAAGTCTAGCGAACAAAAAATGAGTCATTCTGCATATGTAATAATCATATGTCTCAAGCCAAATAAATTTTTTATCGAGAATTTGCGATGTTTTTTTTTGGCGAAAAAAAGATGATTTTTGGAAAATTTCCGTAAAACGGGAATTTGAAAAACAGCTTTACAGTGCCACATAGTTTGAAAAGTTATACAATCACCAATCCGTTATTACCACCGTGTAGTACTGGTTTAGTATCACAAAAAAATCATCAGCTTATAACTTTCCAAACAATTTTACACTGCAAAGTCGATTTTTTTTATTACCGGAAATTTACCGAATTTTTTCTGTTTTTCAAAAAAAACATCGTAAATTACTGCTAAAAAAGGAAAAACCGGCTCTGCATTGACACGAAGCTTGAAATATTATATTGTGGTCCAAAAGCTCAAAATGATCGTATTCACCAGTACCGATCTTACTGTAATATGATACCCTTCTAAAAAAATCGAACCCTTGGTTAAAATCCTACGCAATTCAAAGTAAGTTGAAGTTATAGCGCTATTTATAAAGTTATTTGTTTTTAATCTGAGTTAAATATATTTAGATATGTCGATAATCTGGATTGTTTGCGCGGTAGAATTTGTGTCCAAAATAAATTGTTGCTGTCACCCCAATGGCCAAGACAGCTCCTCCGATGAAGCTGCCGATGTCAAAACGACCATCACTAAAAAGAAAATTCATATTATTTTCATATTATTTATATTATAATATATTTATCATTTTCGTCAACATAGTCAACTTTAAAGTGTATTATATCAAATGATATAGTATTTTCGTGTTTTCTTGTTTTTTTTTGATATAATTAACTTTTGAAACATCATCTTATTTTTTGATATATTTAACTTTAGAAAAACCGTCTGATTTTTTGATATAATTAACTTTAGAAAAATCATCTTATTAAATATCTTTTGATATAATACACTTTAGAAAAATCGTCTATTTTTTCATTTTTGCGATTAGTCATTTTTCCGAATCGTTTTTTTCACAATTTTAACTTCAATTCAAAAAATTTCAACTTAAAAAACATAAATTCAACCTTTATTTGAAAATGATTTTGAACTTAATTACTAAAATTGAGATAAAAAGTTCTGATACATGCCATAAACGAAAGACAAAATTATAGGTCACCGAGAAAAAGACGGCGTGATAATTTTATGATTTTAAGCAGCGTTTAAATTGAAGAAGCAGTTTCAATTTTTAAGCTTTATTTTGAGTTGATTTGCTCCAGGTGGCGATCTCGGCAGGCATCTTGATATTGAGTAGAAGAGCTCATTTCCAGAACGTATNGTTCTCCAAAGATGACTATGTTCTCCAAAAATGACTATGTTCTCGAAAGATGACTATGTCTCCGAAAATGAAAAATATAAACAACATATTTAACTTCGCTTCGCGAAGTTAAATATGTTTTATAATATATTATTATATTATAATTCATATTATTTTGCTGGAGATAATTTTTTCGTCAAATTCGTTACATTGAAGTCCGTTTATCAGGACGCGTTCTATCAAAATACAAAGTACTGTACCGTGAAAAGTACTTTTCTTCACCATAAAAATACACCATAGTACGATTATTATGTAACATATGATATGTATCATATCAAGGCATATTTTGATTGTACAGTAAGGTAATTTTCGCGCTATAGTGCTTTTTCACTTTGATAGGACGCGTCCTGATAAACGGACTCAACTGTATTTAATTTTGCAGATTCTGATTTTCCCAATCTTAGATTTTTCTAACAAATACAGAGGGGGGGGCAATATCGCCGAAAGCTTTTTTCCAATAAAATTTGGCGATATTGGACACTTTCGGCGATATGGGGAAAGAAATATATATGTTTTAGTTCAAAAATGAAAAAAAGCGTGGGCGTTCGAAATGACGTCATCATTTGAAAAATTTTTACAGTTTTTTAAGGAGTTTTACAATAGGTTCAACTGAAGAAAAATACCAAAATGCGTAGAATTACGTACTCAACCAAACACAATCAAATAAACATTCAAAAAATAGATTTGGGCAGTTTACTCTTGAAAAATGACGTCATTTATGACGCACTCAGAGTAATTTGTTATAAAACCCTCAAACACCCACGCAATTTCGGCGATATGTTATCGCCTACAAAACGATCATCAAAAATTAGAACTATTTTTTATTTTCTAAAAAAAATATTTAGTTTGCCCACAATTAGTTCACAAAAATTTCTAAACTCTAGATTCTGCACTTGTGTTTTCGAAACTAACAAATCTACTTTCAGCTTGAACATAAATCTTCGAAACGTTGCTGTTAGTTAAATAAACATGTTTTTTGGTCGAAACAGAAAATCTGAGGGTAATGATTTGAATAGAGTGAATGTCAATATTATTTGTTTATTTACCTATTTGGCTCGAAAGTAGTCGAACTTATATCCTCTTTTGTACTTTGTGTGGTAATTGTATCATTTCCTGGTGAATTTGTCGTTTCCGAAGAATTGTTCGGAGTCAGTGGAGCTACAGTAGTGGTAGCTAGAGTAGTAGTGTTTCCATCACCAACTTGACGAGCGATGAGTACCCGGTTCTTATTGGTTTTGTCGGGCATAAGCTCTTGCCGGGCATAAAACCCAGCCAAGAAACAACAGAATAGTATAAATCTCATTCTAAAAATTAGTGTTATTAGAAAAATTTTCGTTTTAATTGGAGAATACATTTTTGGTCATTTTTTTATTCTATATTTTGCTATGTAAATGTGTGGGCGCAAAAAACATACAAATTCGAAAAAAATCATGCCGTAAACATTAAATTTAAACATAAACCAACCGGTTTATTAACCAAATTTAATCAAAAAATGGAACATTTTAAATTTGTATTTTAATTGTTTTTTATGTATGCCGACTTTGGATTCACCATAGAAACCGATAATCGAAGAATTTTTTTTTTAATTGAGAAACTTTTAAAAAAATCGAAACCCAAGCTTACAGTTCCTAGCCTTAACTTTGTTTTTCTTATTGTGGGTCATATTACATTTTTGAAAAATTATTTTCGAAGATTTGACATCGCAATCAAATTATCTTTAATTTGATATGTAACATGAGTCATGTAACATGACCAAAATAAGTCATTTTGTAATTTGACCACTGAATATATTCTTCAAAAAACTGGTAACCAGTTTAGTGCACAGGTACACACTGAAAAAAATTCAAGTCACAAAACAATTAGGTCTCAAATGAGTTATCAGACAATTTCGTTCTATATCTAGTTTTTCTATTTATTGAATGCAAGAAAGTCCGCATAACTAAAAAACGGCGTTACTGATAATTTCCGCCTACGCATTTTAACAACAAAAGATAGGCTTTTTTAGAAATGCGATTAAGATTTTGTATTCTCCATCTAATTATCTGTCAGGAGGAGAAAAATAAACAGGACGCTCGATCAATCATATTTGACAGTTTTTGGGACGTAATTAAAATTGATACAATAACAGTGACATTTTTTTAAATGAATACATCTTTATATAACTAATATAATATATCAAAAGCGAGACTATCACAATAAGTCAACTTAGGAGTTTGGAAACCGCAATTAATGTAACAAATACCTAATTCTTATTAGCTAATGAAAATCTGATCCGCTCTTCATCTCTATTTACATGGTGTAAGATTTTTCCCTTCTTTTTCCAAATTGGAGAGCGATGAGAAAGCTAATGAGAACGATTCATTTTGGCAAAAACCTACGTCTTTCTCAGATTCAACCAATCAAAACGGCGGAATCTCAAATCTATCCAATTTTAAAAAAGAAGGGAAAAACCTTACACCCTGTATATTTTTCAATTTCAGTCAAAGTTGTTTAGGAGGTGGTTTATGCAAAAAAGTTGGGCTTAAAATTAGAAATATTCGTTAGTATCCCAGGGTCCAAAAAAACTATTTGCTTTAAAAATAAAAAAAACTTTTTTAGGACCCGGGGATCTTAATGGATATAAGTTTCGCGGTTCTTCCGATGGAGGTCGTCTAAGTGGTAAATTTGAGTGGTTTAACAATTTATAACCATTTAATTTATTTCATATTACCTTATACTTCATCTTCCAATGATTTTCTTTAATTTTTTAACATAGTATGATAAATTATCATTGATAATTTAAGCCAATATTTTTTGCGTACACAACCCCCTTAATCTTAAAAAATCAATATCGATTATAAAATAGAATAACAAAGTAACGGTTTTTCGGTGACCAATTCGAACTGTTATCAAAATTATCTTTTTATTTTGATTTAGACACCTAATCTTTCTATTCGAGTGGGAAAGATAGAATAGGTGTCCCGGGTTTTTGGAAACAAAACTATCACAAAACAGTGCCTCGGGCATTTTTTATATACAAAAAAAATATCTATTTTTTTCTCTAGTTGACAAAATCAAATTTTTGAATGTGATATTTAACACGATTATCAAAACATGTTTTGACAACCTTTTTCATTTTTTGCAAAATTGGCGAAATCAATGTCTTTAGGGCCATTAGCTTGCTATAAAATGTGATTCAAATTTATAATGTTAGCACAAATATATCAATATTTTCTCGAATCAAATAGGTGACATATTTGGGTCACATTCTGGTATTTCAAAGTTTTGCAAATCAACTTCAAAACTATCATTTGGAGTAATACCGTGCTTCACCCGTTCTCTTTCCTTCTTAATTGGCTTAATTTGTGTATAAAGATCTCTAGTTTTGTATCCCCATCTTGATTTATTCATCAAATAATGTGCTTTTTAAGTTTTCTCAAAAATTATAAAATCAAAAAGTATGAAAAAAAACAAGCAAATTTCAAAAAAATATTGTCCATGTAATTAATTTTAACATAAAAATATACTGTGAAGATTGTGCTTGTTCGCTTTTGACATTACTTAACAAAAATATTTCTGCATTATTACAATTTGAAATTAACAGAAATTTTTCATCTGCACGTCGTGTTCAAAGCCGTTTCTAAACAAAAATTACGTTTGTAAGAAAAACGAAATTAATATTTTTATTGCAACGCCAGTTTTTTATGAGGCATGGAAGGTCTTAAAATTTCGAGATTGTATTTCCCAATCAAAAAATTTACATACTGTATCACACTCGATATAGCATAGTAAAAAAAATATTTCATAACTAAATTTTTAAACATATTTAATGCCGCATAGCCTAGGCCCATAGGCCTATGGCGCTATTTAAATATGTTTAACGAATTTAGTTATGAAACAATTTTTTTTTAGCATATCTATATCGAGTGTGAATACAGTATGTAAATTTTTTTGATTGGGAAATACAATCTCGAAATTTTGAGACCCTTCCATTGCTTTTCCCGAGCAAAACATTAACATAGTGTACTTGTACAGGCCAAGTTCATTTTCCAGATTTATACAACTGTAAGTATAAGTACAACAGGAATATCAATGTATAACAGAAATCAGTGATAATATACAAAATATTCGCAACAACAAAATCCAGTTCACGTAATACATGTTGTAAACAGCGTGAGTTTTCTCGAATGCGCCGCTTTTTTACCCAGACGGGTAGACAGCCAAAATTGCCTATACTTTGCTATAGATTTTGGCTGTCTAGCCGTCAGGGTTAAAAAACGGCACATTCGAGAAAACTCACGCTGTAGAAATTACATAATAAAATTTTGAATATTATCTACAATGTTCAACAAAAAACATTCATCTTGAATTTTCCCAATTTTGAAGGTGTCAAATTTTGTAATTCGACTCAATTGAAATCATGGTCGGAAGAAATATATGAAGCTTTGAACTGTTTGATTTGTTTTTGTAAACATTCAATACATTAGTATGGTCTTTGAAACGGTTGTTTTTATCTTTATAACCGTCTACACACGTATATACACGCGTCAGAATATTGAAACACAATTTATCTTCACCCCGGTTTCGCTTCATTGGCCCTCAAAATGCAGAATTGTCAAATTAGAGTTTTTGACGTAAGAGCAAATCCCAAAAACACGCTTATATAAACGAGTGTAAGCACACAGTTTTGGTTTTGAACACTTTTTAGTGGCAAACTACCGTATCATGCGGTCCGTATATGCTTTCAGTCACATTCCAGTTAATCACCAGATGTGCAATTAAATTACAACAATTTCTACATTGAAGTTTTTTAGCTGGCAGTTGAATGTGAAAAAAAGTATTTCGAAATGGATCTCCACACCGAATGCCGACCGCAAGCCCGATTCAAATATTGCGAATTTTTTTGGGAGGAGTGATGCATTCGGCTGGTTGGCTGAACTTATAATCATAAGAAAAAAAAATCACCTCAGCCAATCATCCTCCCGCATTTCGCATCTTTGTAATCGGGTTTCCGGTCGACATTCGGGTTGTTGATCCATATTAATGATATGATATCGCCCATTTAATAATATCTTATCGGTTATATTTTAATTGTGTGGTTTTTTGATCATACACTTTCTATTTTTATAAACATACTAAGATTTTTTTCTTGGGAACTCGGTGAAACGGCCAAATTTTTGATATTTTTCTGCATATATCTATCTACAATACTAAAAACCATATTTGTCAACTTGTAAGGTATCATAATTCCTGTAAATGGTCGAAAGACAAGACGAGGCTCGAACACGAGGCTCTATCACCATGATTCGATTGTGTTAACCAACTACACTTCATTGCCCGACATTTCGAGTAGGATATTATGCATATCGATTACTTTTTATTAGCCACTTTTTTAGCCAAAATTTTTATATAATTCGGCTTTTGAAGACGACTCATCCGATTGAGTTCTTAGATAGCTTAACCTAAGCACAACTATTAAGAGAAAAATAAATTCAAAAAATGGTTCGATTTAGACAATTTATTCCAAGTTTTAAATAAAAACTGATAATTAAACAATTCCAGAAAAAATAAAAAAAAAATGGTACGATTCGTACCAAATTTTTTATTCACTTAATATTTGTGCTCAATTTGAGCTATCTAAGAACTTAATCGGATGAGTCGTTTTGAAAAGCCGAATTATATTAAAATTTTGGCTAAAAAGTGGCTGTATGTGCGAGGAGGCTCCGTAATCGATATGGCGCGAATATTAATTCGCGTATTAGACACGCTTCTTACTCATACTTTAAAATTGTAAGATAAAAGTACATTCACGTTATAAAGCTCACTAACTTTCGATTTATCTCTAGTTTATCAAAAATATAATTTTTGGAAAAAACTGGCCTTTTCTATTTGTTTCAATTTCTTCTTCGATTCCAGGCAAATCATTTTTGAGCATATGATCAACGTACTTAACGACGTCTGGTATAACACTCACAGGTACATGGAAATTATCCGCAACAGTCTGAAACCAAATCAAGCGTTAACAAAACGTATAAAGGTTATCTAGCGCCTTCATGTTCCGTATCAGTGCCCTTTTAAGGGGATAGTTTAGGGTGGATACCGAGAAAAGAAAAATTTTTACGGTCTTTTTATGGTATTGAAATTCAGTTGAATGAGTTTAATAGGAGAGATATAAACTGTTACCCTGTCCTTTTAAGAACATTTTGGCGAAACAAAAACAAATTCCTATCGGACATTCGGCATCATAGCGAGAAAAGTAAATGATGTATCAACGACCGTTTTTTGCATCGCGTAGCCAACTAAATTTGTGACATTGGAGAATTTTTTTTTGATACCAAGTCAACCGGTTCAGCGGTATTTGATGTTTTAAACCAAAAGTTCAGTGTTCAAAACTCAGCAGGCCCAATTTTTTGTCTATTTTTATCGAATTGTATGTATTTAAGATAAAAGTATCCAATGTCACAAATTTAGTCGGCTACACGGTGGAAAAAAACGTCATCAAAAAACGCATCATATTCGAGATTTTTTTGCTAATTTACCATTATTTTAAATATATTAATGTACTTAGGTCGCTTTTACACACACAACGACTGTAAAGATTCATTTTGAAAATTGTTATCCCAATTTTTTTTATTTTGACAGCTATTGTACCTTTAAAATCTTCCAATTAATTTGCCATCACAATGATGTCGTTTTTTTAGTAATGTTTAAATTGTTGCATTGAATAGATTGAAAAACTAGACATAGGATGAAGTTGTATGATAGCTCATTCGAGAGCTGGTACCTGAAACTAACTATTTTACTGAAGTCTGGATCAGTACCCTTAAACGGTAATAATCGGTTTAAAAAAAGAATTATCGGTAACCGGAAAACTATAGGACTTACGAAATTTTTCGAAAATTTTCTGGGGTCAAATTTTGAAATATGACCCTCATTTAGGGTCATGTTACATATCAAATCAAAGATAATTTAAAGGCAATTTCAAATCTGCAAAAATAATTTCCAAAAAATGTAATGTGACCCCACAATAACAAAAACAAGATTAATGGCCAATTGCTGGTTTCTCGATAACGACAAGGTTATAGAAGCTTGTTCTAGCATGATTAGCCTTTACATTTTTCGGCGAATATTTTATGGGTCAAATTTTGAAATATGACTCAATTTGGGATCAAAAATTAGCTTTTCTATGATGAAAAACAATGACGAATAATTTTAATGGCCGAACATTTTTTTAGAATCTGGAACTGAAAAACAAGTTCTGTAAAATAAAGCATGTTACTTTTTCGATCTCGATCTTTATTTTTTCCTGGAACTAACCTACGCCAATCAAAACGTTTGGATTCAAGCAGACTTAGGTGTTTACCAAATTTAAATGCTCACAGACCAATAAAAAAAGATCCGTAGGTGAGGGTTAAAAACGCTACTGTTCATTTATACATTTTTAACATCGTCTTCGTCAACTATTTTACGCATGGGCGCAAACTTATAAGGAGGAATAAGACGTTAAAATTTCTGGAATAAAATTGCCGATTGACACTTGTCTGAGTACAGAGTTATTTCGAAATGCTGAGTACACGGGTTAATGGGGTGGTCGAGGCAATCTAGACCTTTTTCAATTCCGCCTCAAGGATAAACGGATAACAGTAGTAACTTTATTTTAGTTTGTGTGCATAGAAAAGGTTTTGATAGATTTTTGAGACGAAAAAAATTGTTTTTTTGATGTTTGGAATAGGCTGTCCAACCCATAGAAAAGTGCCGAAAATTAATCGTATAATTTATTCACAGCCTTTGTCTATGACCCAATTTTTACGAATTTTCACAAATGACCATTTTATTCACGTAAGAATCCACGCTCGGGCCCTGAATTTTCATCTTAGGTGGCGCTAAATCGCAAGAATGATCATTTTTTTTTAATTGATTCATAGCTTTCATCGTTCGTTGCTTAAAATGACCTAAAAACATAACAACCGCTACCCCCTTAAGGGGGTGGTCGCCGCATTTTAAGGGTTCTTCAATAGCCAAATGTCGCAAAAGTACAAATCGTTGGACCAACGTTTACCTCTCTTTGATATATTTAAACACAATCTTGCAGCCTGAAAAAAAAATCGAAAGTGACGGATGGCTCGTCCAATCAGAAACGTGCTTACTGAGTTTCAAGGTTAAGCCATGATACATGATTTAAATTAACCGGACAAAACGTGAGCAGACCGCTGCGCAAATTTTTGGAATTTTTTGAATTGGCTTCAGAATCACCAAAAAACAGTATTTTGCACTAGTTGATATAGGGGTAAAAATATTTTTTTGAATTCTGAAGCCGAAATCAAAGATGTTTTCCAAAAACCTCTGCCGCGGTCTGCTCGCGTTCTTTTCCGGTTAATTTAAATCATGTATCATTGTTGAACTTGAAAAACCAGGGAGGAGATACATTTTGAAAAAAAATTCTGTCAACTTTTTGTAAGCACGTTTCTGATTGGACGAGCATCCGTCACTTTCGATTTTGTTTTAGGATGCAAGATTTTTGTTTAAATATATCAAAGAGAGGTAAAAGTTGGTGCAACGATTTGTACTTTTGCGACAATTCGCTATTGAAAACCCTAAAATGCGCGACCACCTCCTAAGGGGGTGGTCGTCGCAAATGAGGCTCTGGAAACAAATTTTTCCCAATTCTATTTTTATGCCTTTTTTATGAAAAATGGAAATTACAAGCATTTTGGTACTCGTTTTATTTTGATACATGGCTAGGAAAGCACTTTTTGATGAGTTCAAAAAATATTTCGTATAAAAAAGTTGAAATTTCTTGATTTTGGAAATTTAAAACACGATTTCAGAAAAACGATCAGAAATTTAGACAACTCAACTTGGTGTTTTGCACAGTTTTTCAGCTGCACATTTATCTGGGTTTCGGAATTGTAACTTTTAATCCAGGGAGGAGACACATTTTGATTGAGACCCCTATACAAGGGTCAAATACAGTTTTTTAGTGATACTGAGAGCAAATTCAAGAATTTTCCAAAAAACTCAACTTGGTGTTTTTGCTCACGTTCTGTCCGGTTTATTTGAGTCATAAAATCATTGTTGACCCTAAAAACTCAGGGAGAAGATACATTGTTTGAAAAAATAATTCCGTTATTTTTGTAAGCACGTTTCTGATTGAACGAGCCATCGTCACTTTTGATTTATTTTTAGGATGCAAGATTTTTGTTCAAAATTATCAGAGAGAGGTAATGTTTGGTCCGACGATTTGTACTTTTGCTACAATTGGTCATTGAAAACCCCATTCTTGCTTAAAATGCGACGACCACCCCTTAAAGGAGGTTTTAGGGTATCCCACTTATCTTTTACCCTCCACAAATACAAGCTTATTAATATTTAACTGAGTTCATTAAAGTCAGTTAACTTCTTAAAATATAAAAAAAATCCGAAATTTTCAAAAAATTTAAAGTTTAAAATCAGATAAATTTCTACAGCTCGGAAAGTCAAAATTCAAATATCGTATTTTTGTAAATCGAGCTCAGGGGCCACTTGTCGAAATTCAAAAAACGCGTCACTAGCGATCTGGCGAATCGACTGGATATTGCCATATTAAAATAGTTTCTATGTTATTCACATAACGCCAATAAATTTGACCTAAAAAAAACAGTAGATGCAATGATTTGTTTTAAGCAAGTGCTAGTTAAGATATATTTTTTTTAAAAACTGAGTCAATAGAGCGACTCGCGCCAAGAATATTTAATAGTCTTCGTGATTTGGTTTTCGGCTCAAAAATTTGAACTGAACACGCTATATCAGTTATAATAATGAAAACAGTTTGTTCGGTTGAGGTTGATTATGGCAATTAGCGAAATGTCTTTCGCAATATATGTGACTGAATTGTTTCTATCATAGGCCAATTAAAAGATATATGGCGTTTGCAACATGGCAAATATTTGATTTGAAGACCTATCAACCTCTTAAAAGCTTCAAATTAATATAAAAAGTAAAGTTCATGCAAATCGTTTACCACAATTGTTATGGCACCAGGATAAGTAGTTTTCGTAGAACATAAATTTTTATATCAAATGACGCGCCTTTTATTAACGGACTCCGGTGACCATGATCGTAACAAGTAATGGGTTTACTAAGAACAATATAAACATTTCAAGTAATTTAAAAAGATTTGCGGATAAATCGAAGCTTTTGGATATTTTCAGAATAAAATTAATGATTATACGAATTTTGAAACAAGAAAATTAATTCTTCATGCTTCGAGTCATATATATGTATATTGTATAGTCCATTATTATCCCCGGGTCACTTTTAGAAACTTATTCCTATTCTTTAACAGGCAAATAAGTTTTTAAAGTGACCGGGGATATAATGGATATAGACTCCTATCTAATAGTCTAATAATATAAATTAATATAAGAAGAGCGAACCCGGCAAAATTCTGACTGAGCAAAACTGTTGACTACTATTGTTTGGCTTTACAGGGTTAAAAACTCCGAGGAACCGATTCTGATCATCAAAAATAGGGCCTCTAGTAGCACAAAAATGAGTCAAGAAAACCTATTTTTTTAGGACTGAATTGAAATTAAGTCTATTTAACCTCCTCACACCAAGAAACGAGAACTTCGCCTCACACCAAAAGCCTATGAAGGCACTACTTTTGAGCGCTTATAACGTGCAAACTGGAAAAATACAATTTACTTATTTTCCACTAATTGAGATAAAGAATAGAATTTAAGGGGTATCCGACGGAGGCTGTTTCTCAAGACTCAGAAGTGATAGAAAGCTTAGTTTAGCTGCATTTGTCATTTTCGTTGCTGGTTTGCTTCCAAAATAAAAGAAATAAAAAATTGATATCTTAAAAACTTCATAAATTTTGTCTATTTTCCAAGTTACATTAACGTTAAATGCACTGTATCTTTTGAAGTATAATTATTTTTCTCTAATTTTTAGTGCAGATCGTTCCGACGGGGGCGTTTCTCGGATCAGGAGTGATAGAACGCTAATTTTTAGCTGCATTCTCATTTTCGTGGCTGGTTTGCTTCCAAAATTCAAAAAAATAAAAATTTTCGATATCTAAAAAATTCCAAATTTTTTATTTTCTAAGTTATATTTTTCTTAACCGCACTGTATTTTTTAAGTTATATGTTATTTTGCTTTAATTTTTGTTGCATTAGTTCACTAAGATAAGATCTGGAATGAAAATAACAAATTTCGAAAAACAAAAATTCAGATTATTTCAAATTTAGCTAAACTATCGGATGTTTAAAGGTCACGAGACTTTGACTGCGTATAAAAGCAAAACTATAAGTTATATTTAAAAACGGCTCGCAGGTCCTGTATTGTACACTTTGAAAAAGTGCTTTTGTTTAGAAAAAAATCTGGTGTCGGTGAACAAGATGCATCGTTTTGAGCGACCATGTGCTAAAACACCTATTTATTTCGAAATTTTCGTTCAATTTATGAAATTAATGTTAAAACTCTCGCAAATCTGTTAAGGCTAAGAAAGTTTAAGTAAATTTACAAAAAAAGAGAAAATTTTGATCCCAGGAGCCAGATGCACTATTTTGGAATTTCTGCGGTTTTTGGACGCGGTATAGCCCGGCCGGTCCAGTCATACAAAAAACTTTTAACATCATTTTTTGAAAATTTCAAACAAATATATCTAGGAATCCGAAGTTTGACTCGATACGGTTAGCCTGAAAGGACTTACGTTGAAATCAGTAAAACCCGTCGGATACCCCCTTAAGGGGATACGATCTGATTTAATAAACAGGCCTTAGAGGATTAAAAAATGCTTCCAAATTGATACGGGGTGATAATTAAGTGTACTAAAACCCAATCATCAAAAAAAATTCGGAAATTTTCGCATTTTTTCGTTTTACTAATATTATTTGAAAAAAAGAATGAGTTAACTAGAAATAACGTTTGCCTCAAATATCTGACCACTAACACTTTCAAAATATCGATTTGACGTAGCCAACTTTTCATATCAGTGTTTCACGTGGCTTCTTTTTGAGCCTTACTTTCGAAAAAAATCGAAAGCACTTTTTTGTCGAATTTTTGTGAAAATGACCAAAAATAATCATAATTTCAAGTTTAGCTCGAAATTGAAAAAAAGCTCTCTATAATCTCTTTAAAAGGTTTCTGAGGAATACCTGATAAAAATTTTGACTATTTGTGCAAACCCATCCTCGGAGGAAGATAGATTTTGAAAGTCTGCAATGTTAAAAATCGTCGGTTAGTTGGCGTTCTAAGTATTGTCAGTCCGCCGGGATCGAAAAAAAGCTCATCGTATTAAAAAATTTATATACTACCATTTACGTGACAATCTAGTGGAAAATTGAGCTCAATTGGAATAAATACCGTCTTGGGGGGAAGGAGATAGATTTTGAAATTTTGAAAATGTCACCTTGTTACGATACTGGTACCTATTGTTATGCGTCCAAAAATAATTTGTGATGTATTTTTTCGAAGATCAAGGATTAGATTCTACAAATTAGCATTTTCGGATTTTCTCATGAACTCCTAGTTTTCAGTATATTCACCTAGGAAATTGTCAAAATCAGAGTCGTATACCCCTTAAGGGGTAATTCGGATAATTTGACATATTCCGTGATATATTCTGAAAACTAAGAGCTCATGAGAAAAAACCGAAATGCTGATTTGTAGATCTATCCTTCATCTTTCGAAAAATGTATCACAAAATATTTTTGACCATTCACCGATTAGGTACAGTACGTAACAAGAGGTCATTTACCAAACTGCAAAAACTATCTCCTCCCAGACGTATATCAAATTGAGCTCAAAATTTTCACAGATCACGCAACGGAAGTATGCCAATCTTTTATCGTCGAGCTTTTTGATCGGGCGACGAAACAATTCTAGAACGCCAAAATAACCGACGATTTTTCACAATTTCAGACTTCAAAATCTATCTCCTCCTAGATATATTTGCAAAATGGCTTCAAATTTTTATCAAGTATTCTAAGAACAATTGTAATCGGACCATCGTGGGCTTTTTTTGCAATTTTCCAGCTCAAACTCGAAATATGATTTTTTTGGTCATTTTCCAAAATTTCCGAAAAAAAAAGTGCTTCGATTTTTTTCGAACGTAGGCTCAAAAGAAAGCCAGTGAAACATGATGAGAAAGTTGGCTTACGTCAAGTCGATATTTTTGAAGTTTTAGTGGTCAAATTCGGAGCAAACGTTATTTTTACTTCATCTTTTAAAAAAATACTTAAAGTATTTTATAATAAAAAATCGAAAAATGCGAAAATTTCGAAAAAAATTTTTGATGATTGGGTTCTTAGTACACTTAATTATCACCCCGTATCAATTTGGAGCATTTTTAATGCCTCTAAGGCCTTCATTTTTAATCAGACAGATATACCCCCTTAAAGGCCTCGGTGCATTTTGGGAGATTTGCACTTTTTTTTGTCTTCAACAACTGAATTTTTGGCAGTATCCCGAATTCTGTCGCCCACATCATTTATGTTTATAGTATAGTAGACTAGGTCGACTAAATGTTAAAAAAAACCCGTAAAGCAACTGATGCGGAATTTTTTACCAATTACTTCTTATCAGTTATTTTTGACAATTACGAAAAAGTAAAAAAAACAGTAGCATTTTTAAAATTGGTTCCGTATCAATACACATGGTTACGCACTTTTCTTCTTATTCCAAGTCGACCGTTTCACTAGTAATCGACGTTCAAAATTATTTTCTGATGCAAAATACGAGAAATTTCGAAAAAAATATTTGAAAAGTTATATTATGGCTCGGTTCGTTTTTTTGAGGTCTTTAAAATACCAAACATTTTTTACGTTCAATACATTTTTATAGTTATTTGAACGGTGGTTTGACATTAGACAGTTATTGTTGTCAGATGATGCAAGAAACATTTTCTATACTGTTTTAACTTGTGTTTTTAGCAGTAAAATTTATTTATTTATTAAGCTTTCGCTTTATTTTAATCGTCATTTGATTGTGAGAAAAAATTTTTAGTAATAATTTTCGTAAGTATGTCATTATTTTAATTTGAATTCTCTCCGTAAATGTGAACGATATTTATTCAAAAAATTCGTTTCCATGAAAAACTCATTACGATGATGCTACTGTCAAGTTTGTCTGTAAATGTTTGATTTTGACGTATTGAGTAAAAAAATCTAATTATTAATACCTGCTACATTATTATGGTCTTTGAAAATTGTCCGTTTGGTAATATCGAATATTAAACTTCGGTAAAGATGAATACTCATTTATATAAATTATATTTAAAAATAGTCTATTTTTGACGTTTCGGCTAAAAAGCCATTTCTAGTGTGCAGAGAAAAAGTTTGGTTTCGACTTCAGCTTTACCAAAACTTTTAGAATGCGAAATATCTAAAAGTTTCGATAAAGCTGAAGTCGAAACCAAAGATGTTCTAGAGAATGCAAATGCACACTAAAAATGACTTTTAGCCGAAACGTCAAAAATAAACTATTTTTAAATAGAATTTAAATAATTATTATGTCTCAAAAACGATAAAAATATTACTAATTTAGTATTTATTTAGACTTACCAAAGTTTTTACACAAGTATTATCTTTGATAGACGAAATTATTATATCTGATATTAAAAATTACGTAGGTCTTGGCAAAATTTCGGTGATTTTGATTTTGGAGAACAACTTGACAGCTTTGTGAGATTATTTTTCAATTTATTATTTTTGACTTACATTGTAATCCATTTTAGCTTGTCTGACTAGATTATAAATTTGAATCCTTTGGTTTATTGTGAAATAACTCGGATCTATATCATATGAAGCGTCAATTTCAGATTGCTCTTTCTGTTTCTCAACTTTTTCAAATTTCTATCAATGGTTTTTCCAAATAAATGAACATATGTTTTAGACAAAATAATTTCAAAATCTTAGATTACAATAATTGTACACGTTTTTGACCATAATATGAAAAATTTCGTGTAAAAAAAATTCTCTACCTTTAATTTTGCTCATTGTTTTAAAGTACAGTAATATGACTTTTAACGGACAAGTAGAAACCGTTACCCTGTCCGTTTAAATTCTTGGCGATATTTTCCGTTTCGGGCTGTCTTTTTAAAGTCTTTGGCATAAATTTCAACCTCCATTTCACGTTAAAATTTTTAACTATGGAAATTATAAAAAATAGATAAAATTTTTTTTTGCAAATAAACGTTATTTTTCAATATTTTTGGATAATTTCAAAATATTTTCAATGCATTAACGTCATTTCAAGAAAATATTCACCTGCAAGGCTGTCCGTTTAAAGTCATTCTACTGTAATAATACCGATAAATACATTTTATTGTGTGTTTAAAACCGATTTGCCTGTTCCATTTTTTCTCTTTGTTTCCATGAAAGTAACTCGTATTCTTCGTGGTATTCTCGTGGGATAATATCTGGTATAACGAACGGTTTAAAAACTTTTTTCGGTTTGACAAACCGATTTTTGTCAAATTTATTGTTTTCAGAGTATTTCCGTGCCGAAATCCTGCCAAAATATGCCCGTAAACGCAGCATATTTATTTTTCTTAAAATAAATTTTTGTTTTTAAAGATTTCTTTTATTATTTTATATATGATAAAACGCAGTTTGAAAGATTTTTATAAACCTAAATCCGTGAATTTGGGCGAGACATAAAAAATGTTACAGAAACTTATATTTTGCGATTGTTAGATGGTACAGAAATAACATAAATGAGAACTAGTTAGGAAATGAAGGAAGAAAATTTGATATCTGACCTCGAAATTCGGTTCATTTTACTATTAGATAAGCGGAAATGGGATCATATTTCAAAGATTTTTTTTAATTTATATTTGATATAATTTAATATTTTTGTAAATGCTATAGCCGTAGGATATCGAGGATAATACCTGCGCGGGCCAAGTAACTTTCTTTACAGTTTAGAGGATGTGTGATTATTATGCAGTTCATATTTTTAGNAAATCTCTCAAAATAACAAAAAAATCACAGTAGAGTTTTTAATAGAACCCGAAAAGGCTCTTACTTTTACCTATTTTTCTTATGAAAATTTTTTATTTTATACTAAAAAACGCTAAAATATTCTTTTTTTTTAAATTTATTTTACTGAAAAATAACAAAAAGTTGGAGCCCGTTTGCGTCCTAATTATGTCGAAAAATCATATTTAACCAATCTGTGTCAACCGTCTTAATTTTGTTACAAAATTAATAATATCTCTCCAATTACGCCAATCACTGTCTTTATCGCTATATTTATTACAGTAATAAGAGTTAAAAATCAACAGATTATTTTTAAACAAATAATCGCCTTCAAAAGAAGTACAATTATACTCAGATTAAAATTAATAGGGAGTAGAAAATCTAGTTAATTTCGACCACATATTTTATAAAAAAAATCAAATTTATATATAAATTCATATGAACATTTTTAACCAAAATCAACATTTAAATAATACAGAATTAAAAAATTTTAACAGAAAGATCAATAAGTTTCTTAAAAATTCCTAATATCAAAATTTTGAATGAAATTTGATAACTTCCGAAAAAACTGATTTAAAATATTATTAAGGGGGTGGTAATTTTACGACACCCACCTCCTTAAACCCGGATAGAATGAAAACATATACGCGATAAAAATGATTTAAAATTACGTGATTTGAGCAGAATAAGATATTTCATTTTGTTTTTAGTTAAACTGAAGAAAAATCAACATGGAACCCATTTCCGTTTAAACGGACTAAAGTATTTTCGCAGTAAATAATCAAGTGATGAGATCCAAAAGAAGAAAAGAATGGGCTGGCAATAAAATGCAATTTTGAATTTTGAAAATTATTTTTTTAGTGAAAATCGACCTAGAACTTCGTTTTTAAGAAATTCCTTTTGGAAACGCGCTAGGAAATAACTATTTATTGAAAAAATAAAGAATCGTCAAGACATACAGTATGTACTTTTTTTACTTGCGAAGTGAAAATTGTCCTTTAGGTAATTACGGCCAATAAAAAATAGTAATTAGGTGGATTTTATTTTCAAACCCTTGACATCGGCTATAGCTTGGCGTTCAAAATAAAATCCACCTAGTTACCATTTTTAATTGACCGTAATTAGCTAAAAGACAATTTCACTTCGCAAGTAAAAAAAGTACATACTGTATGTTATAAGTTATAACAGTTAATCACAGATTATTCTATTTTTTTTCAACCAGTAAGTACCACTTATAAATGGAAAATAACGTTTTTTTTTAAACCTGTGACCATCTGTATTACAGATTCTGTAATGTTTTCGAGTTATTATTGGTTCAAATTAGATCTAGTTATTTTCATCCACCTTGATAGATATAATTGCATTGAAATATTTTAGCGTTTTACTGCCAACCCGAAAAGTACGAATCGACCTTGGGGGTAGTCTGGTAGACAAATGAAACTGTAAGAAAGAAATTTACGAGCGGCGTTGATGGAAAGTAAAGTTTAAATATTGAAATCATTTAAATACAGTGGTTGTGAATTTACAGGCACAAACTGTATCAAAGTCTGTTCTATTTTTAGGTTTTTGACAAGGTCAGAAAAAATGCCTTTGTATAGAGTGAGAAAGCACCCTTGCCAATAAAAGTAACTAAAATTCTATTCTAGAATGAACGAGTTAATTAGAAGATAAAACGGGATAAAATGACACAAAGATCGTTATGAGCAAACTTTACCCCGAACAGTATAAAAATTTTGTCATTTCAGTCATACTTTTCAGTGAAAATCGAATTGATTTTTTTTAAATCCATGTTGAAAAAAATCTGGATCAAAATATGAAACACAAAATTAAGCGGTGGTATTTCATCGGTTATTTTCATGTTATTATAATCTAATTTCGCTTAATTTGATTTTATCAAAATACTACTGTGGTTTCTGGCTATAAGGACAGGTGATATTTTCCCAAATTGTCCTTACCAAAATTTTCTTAGCTATTTTGCCACATATTTTTTTGAAAACCATAAATATATGAAGACCTTTTTCGGGACGAACCAAAATAAAAAAGCGTAGGTTTTGGCTATATTTCCCGCCGAATTGTCTTTATAGAGGGTGTCGTTATAGACAGAAACCACAGTACATTTATGATGACAATATCTTTAACATCATTTTTTGTAATTTTAAAAGTGCATAAAAACTTTCTTAAAATTTTGAAAATTCAAAGTACGCAAAAAGTTTAATAGTAATAAAAGTAATTTTCGCATTTTTATGCGATTAAGAAATTACAGATAAAAAATTGGTAAGCAAAAAATACTAGCACTTATAAATTTGGGCGACATTGGAAATGAATCAATCTTATTTGTGTCGCAAAACATCGTTAAATAGGTTGATTTATATCTATTGCACTATAGTCTATAGATTTAGTAAGGTAGATTGAAAAAATAAGTAAAAAACTTAGATCAACATTGTGTCCTTCATACCAGAATTTAATCGTTATCAATTTCAGTATTAAAGGCAATTTTTTGAACCAAAAAACTCGCACTAAAATATTTCATAAGTATGTCCGAAAGAACAAAAAATTATATAAAATTTCGAGAAGAAATATGATAGCCAGGATACAAAAATTTCATTCCGAATCCGCTTGACCAATTTTCACATTTTTAAGTTAAAATGGCTATTGAAAAAAGAACATTTTTTTCTTTGGATGATTTCAAAAATGTGAAATCTCAAGCGAGTGCGACTGCAGGAGTTAAATAATGATTCATTACTGTTGTTTGTACACCCTTTTTTAAAAATTCTGGGACACCCTGTGTAATCCGTAAGATAGCAAGCCAGGAATATATTTTCTCTTCTTCAAGTTCAGGACCAAAAAAAGTGATAATCTTCGAAATTTATACAGAAAATTATCGATTTTTGAAAAAAATTGTGGATGACTAGCTTTTCATAGAAAAACCTTACGCCTAAAAAATTACAGGTTTAATTAATTTTTAAATTTTTGAAAAATTATACATTGTACTGAAGAAAAAATTTTATACCAAAACAATCGGGTCTGGTTCTTTAAGACCCTTGATCTGGTGAGATAGATTGGAAGGGGTGCATCATATCTTTTTGAAATTTAGGGCCAAAATATAAATTTTCAAGCTATGTTTCTATTTCAGTTTTACCGATAATTTTTTTCAATGAACCGATAATTTCTGGTAAATAACCAGTGAAAACGGAAATCGAAAAATGGCTCTGCAGCGGAACGTAGCTTGGAAAGTTATATTATAGCCTTACATTTCTAAAAGATCTTATGTATTGAGCAATAATCTAAAACAAACAAACCAGTCCTTACTATTTCACAATATGGGTATCACAATATGGAAATTATGGGTCCTTAAAAAAAACAGACGAAAGAAATTTGTTTCCAAAAATGTATTTCCGAAGCATTCGATACCAATTTTTCTACGACAAACTAGTAACCCATAAAAGTCTCATTTAGAAAAAAAATGACAAAAAACGATAGGGTTATTGCCTATTATTTTACATTTTTAAAATCCTGAAAAAACGCCTTCACCTTACGACTATTTAGTCAAACAGAAAGGGACACATACGAGTTATAATTTGTCATATTTCGTTTTAAAATATCTTGACAAGGACCAAGAACTCGTTCGAATCGATTTCGATCAAGTCGAACACATTTTAAGGTCGTGCGAGCAGTGACGGTTGCAGCACGAGGACGATCATTCAATAAGGCAATCTCACCAAAATAATCACTAAAATAATATTTTATTCACAAGCAAATTTGTAGGCAATGTTGTATAGGGTGAAATCTCGAAAGTAGAATTCATGCCATTTTTTGTTAACAAAATCTATAAATGGGTTTTATAAAAACGCCACATAATAAATTTTGAATATATTGTGTCAGCAACTTAACTTTAGTAGGCTATAGTCAGGGAGAATTCCTGGGATGTTAAAAATTTAAATACTGATCGTATTCTGACGATTTTTGGGGAGTATATACAGGTTGAATTTTATTTTTTGTCGGTGTTTCACGCATCACCCAATTAATAGTGTAATTTATAGATAATTTATAGTGTGATAACAAGTGATGCGTGAAACACCGACAAAAATAAAATTCAACCTGTAGAATTGACCTCGAAAAAAAAACTCCCTTTAGAGCTTATACAGTATAAGTTATACTCGAAGTAGTTTTATTAAAAAATTGTTTGTCATACTGTCCACTCGGGGCTCACCGCTAATAGCGTTGGTTGAATACGTGTCTCTGATTGGCTCGTGATTTTGCTTTCCTTAAAAAATGATAGGAGACGATGAGTAATAGCTTGCGCAGCGGTTCGCCGCGCACCGAGTTGATCGTATGACACCTCTGAAGTGTAATCTTTCATTTTTTTTGTATGATTCAAACTGGAATAATACGAGAGAAATGTTTGGAAATACAAGTGTTTTCCCTATGACAAATGTACGAGGGTAAAATTACAGTTTTTTTCAATACTTTCTCTGATGAGTCAAGTTACAAAGAATTTTTTTGTTAAAAAATTCTCTTAGATACCAAATCATAATCAGAAGTTAATAGGCCTTTTTCCCAAAACCGGACATCCGATGCACTAAAAACAATTTCTATGTGTAGTTATTATTTTGGTGCAAAAATCCATTTTTCAAACGACTACAATTTAGGGCGGGTTTTTCAATTACCGATTTCTACAGGTTTTATTCCTAATTTAATTTAAAAAAAACGCTCGTCAACGAGTTTTGTCAAATTTGACCGAACATCGAGTACTCTAAAAATTGTAAGGAATTCAGTAACATTTGCTGGCTTGCCGAGGCCTGCCCCTAGGGGTCAAATAACACTTAGGTCGTTTTTTTTAGGTTGCTCCACCATGATTTCGACTGGAAGAACTAGACAAGATAGCGACAAATAGTTTTCTGCACGTGAAACCTTGGAAAAAAATATGCGGTAGAAAAATTTTTTGGCTTCCTGGGTTGATCACGTGACCGGAAATCAGTCATCGAAATTGCTCAAAATGACCGAAAAAACCGTTTTTATGCGAATTACCGGTGAACCGATAATCATCGGAGAAAAAGAAAAAATTCCTGCGTTACAAATTCGATTAGGATTTAGATGCAAAAAAACGTTTGTCGCTATCTAGTCTAGTTCTCTCAGAACAGATACCACTTAGGTGGAGCAACCGAANAGGTTGCTCCACCATGATTTCGACTGGAAGAACTAGACAAGATAGCGACAAATAGTTTTCTGCACGTGAAACCTTGGAAAAAAATATGCGGTAGAAAAATTTTTTGGCTTCCTGGGTTGATCACGTGACCGGAAATCAGTCATCGAAATTGCTCAAAATGACCGAAAAAACCGTTTTTATGCGAATTACCGGTGAACCGATAATCATCGGAGAAAAAGAAAAAATTCCTGCGTTACAAATTCGATTAGGATTTAGATGCAAAAAACCGTTTGTCGCTATCTAGTCTAGTTCTCTCAGAACAGATACCCCTTAGATGGAGCAACCTAAAAAAAAAGCGACCTTATTCAAATTTCTATTTTTCTTATAAATTTTCATGATTCTGTGATATTTTACTCCCAAACTTTACCTTGGTCCCAAAATCCCAACTTGGATGGGCTCTGTTGTAATTCCAGTTTTTTGTGATACCTCCGCTTGTCCTTGAATAATCATATAAAAGTCAGTTCCAGCTTCTCCTTGTTTTACAACTTCGTCTCCAGAATGAAAAGTTGCCTGTTCGAGAGCATCCGCGATTGTGAGCCGTTCCCAATCGTCAAGATTTTCAAAGGAATTTGACTTTTGAATACAGAACTCTTGGTAAATTTCACGTTTTTTGAGATGAGATTCATCAAAACTATCGTCGAATAAAGTCTCTGTTAATTAGCTCTGTTAATTTTTGATTCAACAAATAAGGAAAAAATGCGAATTTCTTGATTTTTGGACTCTTCCTGTAAGTTACCATGAAAAACGTTAGAGCGGGTTTTGTACATACCGATAATTTCCGGTGAAAAACCGGTAAAATACTGGAACATGCGAAAAATCCGGCTCTGCAGCGCAACTACGTGTCAACATAAAATGTTTTCTATGGACTTTCTACACATTTCAGAAAGATCGAAATGTGCCCGATTTTCGCTTTGGACTAGATCTCAGTTTCGTGGTATCTAAAAAATAAAACAACAAGACCACAGTCCTAAAAAACGGTTGATCAAAACCATGATACAATTAAAATTTCGACGCCCCGTAGTGTGAGTAGTTGGCGACGTGGAAAACTTTGTCTGCTCAAACATTCCTTCTGAACTTATTTTTAAATTGTAAGCGCTGTAAAGATCACGTGGAAGCCTGATTTCAGGAATTTTTTTACTAGCAAGTGATATTTTTTCGGGCAACAACTGAAAATTTATTCCCAGAATGTTTAGCAATACAAACAGTTTTGCCCTGCCTTTCCTACTCTACTCTCGGCCAGAACAATGAGCTTTTAAAACCCTCATTCTCATCAACTGTTAATTTTTTTTTAATTTCGTGCATTTAGATACTATATAATAATGTGATGTGTACGTGAGATGAGGAGACAGTCGAGATTTCCTTCAAAAAACCTCTCGAAGGTTCGTTTTGTACCAGGATCCAAAAAATATTATCAGGGTAGTATATAAAGTGCGTTCATGAGGAGTTGATATATAAAGCCAATAATGCCACAATTGTTGTAAATCTGTATAAAAAGGAAATTTGAGACATATTTGAAAAATCCGGGATTTTAAATCTTCAAAAAATCCGGAAAATAATGCGGAATTTCAAAAAATGTACAACGTGCGTCCATAAGAGACCGTCTAAAAGCACAGAAATATTAAAAAGCTTTTCCTATCGATAGCCCACAATTTACATTGACTTTTGGCGAGTACAGTAGCTGCTCTAGTTCTTCCATGAATAAGAGCTAATTCTCCAAAAGTTCCATTTTCTGCAATATTTGTAACATGGTGATCATTTATAACAACTTCGACTTCACCACAATCAATAACGTAAAAATTATCTCCAATTTCACCTTGGTTCATTATAACTTCGCCAGCTGAAATATTTAAATGAAGAAATTTACTAAATTGTGACTAAAATATGGTTCGACAATATATCTACCAATGAGTTAAAGTAAAATGGCTTTTAAAATAGATGATTCGCATTTTTAAAGGTAAAACATAGTGAAAAAAGACACCAATATAATTTATATATTAGATACCACTTGTATCATACGAGGTATAATTTATTTATTTCAACTTTATTTGGGGTTTTTTTTTCAATTTTAAAACTATAAAATCAATGATAAAGAAACCATAAAAATATAATTTATGGACTATAATTTATAGTCTATAAAGGTCTCGTTCATAACATTATGCAGAATCTGCCAATATCGCCGAAAATGCCCAATATCGCCAAATTTTTTTGAGATTTATATTAATTACTTTGTGGGCGTTATAAATGACGTCATTCTCATGATTGAATTTATCAAATTTACTCTTTTCAACTTAAATTTGATTGTGTTTGGTGGGGTATTAAATTCTACGCATTTTTGAAATTCACTTCATTTGAACCTATTGTGAAACTCCTTATAAAATAAAACAAAACAATTTAACATATGACGTCATTTCGAACGCCTCCGCGTTTTTTATTTTTTAACAAAAAAGTTATTTCTGTTTCCATATCACCGAATTTTTTTGCCAAAAAACTTTCGGCGATATTGGGCCCCTCTTGTGGTAACTTTATCATGATTTTTCAAAATTAAACATTTTTCATACTTCATTCTTTAAAAGCACTGGAAAAATTAATGAAAAAGGCCCGAATTTATTTCACCAAAATCTGAGGCGTCAAGTAGCCGTTACTAAGAATTATACTGGTGTTAATTCTAACTAAAATATGACCCCTGAATATTTCTACTACTTATTTTTCTTGGAGAATACGTCCGTCATAATAAAAAACTGAAGGTTTACTGGTCCGTACTTTTTAAAGAACTCCATAGTTATAGTGATGATTTTAATGCAAATAACGAAAAGTCAAAATGTTTTAATCGAATAAATATTGAATATCATAGTAAAATGTTCAAACTAAACCACGCAATTTGGCTGCGCAAAAACCGCCTATATAAATAAATTTAAAAGAAACACTAGACTATAGTGCCATAAAGATCATTTGCTCAAAATTCTGCCACAATTGCTAAAAATTTGACATAAGGTCTCATTAAAATATCGAAATATTTAATTCTGTATAAACAAGGCATATTTACTGTCTTTTGACGTCAATCTGTGGCTAAAATGGCCTCGAATCCACGTGTTTTCTATACCTTCTAAAAGGTCAGCATGTCAATTCAGACAGAAAATCGCGAACGGAGTTTAATATCAGATCAAATATGATGAAAAGTGTGTTACCGTTAGAAACAAACAGAAAGTCTAACGTTTTCTTTAGTCTAAGTGTTAAGTAATTTTCAACATATTTGATCTAGATTATTCTATCCAAATTTGGTGCTTGAAATTCTCTTTTAAACAATCTTCGGCCAAAACCCACGCATTTTTGATCTGTCTGATAGTTTTTTTTTAGTATTTACTGAGGATGCTTTATGGACAATTATACTGTGAAATGTGTCTATAAATGCTGTCACTTCAAAATGTTTTTTTATGTAGGAAAATTGTTATGGCTCGCAAAAATAATTCATGGCGAGATTTAAGTTTAGCGGAGTAGAAAAGTGATTGGCAGTTGTATAGCTCGCTGTGATTGGCTCAGTCTAAAATAATAAGCACTTTTCATTGGACAGAAAAATTAATTTCTATAAAACGAAAACTATTATCCTTCTTACTGGTAAACTAGTAAGTTTATGGCAAGATCAAAATAAAAATACGATGTATCAACTCATTGACCCTTGGATCCATTTTGAATTTTTTGAATCGGATGTACCATTCTCGAAAATATACAAAAGCTTCTGTTTATTACTTTTTCACTTCGCTAAACTTAAATCTCGCCCATATGTATCAAAAATAAGCGAAGTTCATTATTATTTTGGTCACATTGTCTTATTGGACGAACGGGTCAAAATGAAAGACTGGAACTGGCTGAAACGATTTTTCTTGTAATTTTTATGACCTAAAATTGCCGAAAAAAATTTATGTGCCATGATTTTTGATCCGTTCGTCCAAAACGACAATAGAGAAAAATAAAAATTCAATTTCATATTTTTGAAAAATGGCACATGATAGAATTCAGTTACATACTGCGGAAGCTAAGAACCTCGACCGCTTAGAATCATGTGACATTGTTACCTGGCATAACCAACATCAACCGAACTACTGTTTTTTTTAATTTTAACTGATATAGCAGGTCCAGTTCAAGGGCCCCTTATTGATATAACAATTCGATTTCACAAGCTCTAAATTTTAACTTACGTTTGCAATTTCGTTCGAACATTGCATCAAATATAGCACTTCGCTGCTCATCATCACAAGATCGAAGAAGAGTATTATTCTGGAAAGCTTTTTCGAGAGCACACATTGTTTTGTAATCTTTTGGAATGACTTTCTTTTCATAATTAGCAACCTTAATAAAAAACATGACCCCATGCGTGTCATTTTTGAAATAAGGCTTTTTGTGGTCATATTACAAAGGTTAATCTTTTAAAATTTTCTCTGAAAAATTTTGATACATTTTGCCAAAAAAATATTTCATAACTGTACCATAACTAGAGATATCGCGATTTCAATTTTTAATCTCGGATAATTTCAAAAATAATTTTTGAATTTGGACTTATAGCTTTCGAGAAATCGGTACCACCGCAAATGTTATTTTAAGTATTATTCAGCTCAAAAACCGTTCTCAAGAAAATTTTCTGATATCTTCAGTATTTACTTTCTTAAGATATACGTTGCGACGAGGAGCTTCAATTTTTTTGTTAAAGTAGGTCATAAGGACACAAGCCTGCTTGTTCGTCATTCTATAAAAAAAACATTATAATTACTCCTTAGTAAGGAGTCCTTATAGAAACTTTTGAGTGGTTGATGTGATTTAGACTTTTTCAAATGTCTTTCAAAGAATGAAATGTTTCATTTTTCGATATACTGTCATATTTGGTTATAAGGACAAGCAAATTTTTGTCGTTTTGTCCATGTGAAAACGTGTCGTTTTGTCCATATAAAAAAAATCCAAAAATGGCCAAATTTCTGTCGTTTTGTCCATATATACGATGTCCTTATAGCCAAATATGACAGTAATTTTCCTCCTAAACATTTTTCATGGTGAAAGATAGCAGCCAAAAATTTACCAAAAATGTTTACTCCATAATGTCAACTCTTATGATAATCAGATAAAGCAAATCTTAAATACGATCGCAAATACCGTTTACCCGAACGTTCGCCCAGACAAATTTGACAATATTATGAATAAAATAAATTACTTTCAAGTGAAATGACGTACATTGGTGAAAAACTCGCCGAGATACAATATTCAATTTGCGTCAGTTCACGCCCATTGGACAAATAAGCGCTAATGACTAGGGTCCTACCAATGGGTAATAAAAAACGATTCTCGAGTAAAAAATCATCAGAAGCCATTTGAACCAATAATTTTTTATAAATTTTAAATATAATTACAGATTAAGCGCAATCGGTTATACCGCTATGCGCAATCGGTATATAAAGTAGAAGATTTGATTTTCCGATAAGAATCTTCATTTGAGTGTTTAGTTTTGAAACTCTGAAACCGTGGCTCAAGGTTGAATACCCGGTTTTTGCACATTTTTCTAATTGATTTAAGTTTTTCGACAGTATACGTAGTGTAGAATTACAGAAATCGAAGAAAAATGCACATGTTTTAGACTAATTTTAAAATGTCAATAATAATAAAAATTTTGAGTTTCCAACTCGATTTAGCCCCTGGCGAATTTAACTCTAGTAACAACTATGAAAATTGAAAAATTTCGAGACCAAATTGAGAGATTTATTTAAAGCGAGTCCTTGTAAGAGAATTTTTACCTCTTCATCAGTGTAGACTTCTGCGGAAATTGCCCCTCGTCTTTTTTGAGGAGTTCGCTGTTCTCGAATTTGACAAGTTTCCATATCGTCGCAACCTGAAAAAAAAGTTAACATTTTCAGAAATTTACTATCACATGTGTCTTTATAAGAACTGGATCATTTTTTATATTATTGGAATTTTAACTACTGTCAAATGTGTCTATAAGGACAGGCGAATTTGTGTCGTTTTGTCCATGTGACAACGTATCACAATGTTATTTCTAAAATATTTTGTTTTGTAGTTTCTACTATATTTAGAATATCGTTTTTTTCTATGACCCTCAAACTAAAAAGATAGTTCGGAACTGGTATAAACGATATTTTTGGTCCATAATATTAATTTTCTAGCTTCGTTCCGCTGCAGAGCCGTTTTTACCATTAATTTGAGAAGTTTTTCTTCCGAGAAACGAATAGTTTCTGCGGAATTACCGGTTAAAACGGAAATCGATAAAACTGGCTCTGCAGCGGATGTACTTTGGAAAGGTATATGAAAGATTGGGATCACTAGGCCCTCAGTTCGACCACAAACGCGAGTTGAGGGGCCTGGTGATCCCAATCTTAGATATTATGGCGCAAAATTTCAAAAATATAGTATACAGGGGGGCAATATCTCCGGCCCAATATTGCCGAATTTGCCAATATGTCCGAAATTTTGAGGGTCCTAAAAAACCGACAATATTTTTATTTTCTCTCATGAGCAACTTTCCTCGGTTTAAATATTTTAAACTGAATAAAACGTTCTTCTCTGAGATCAAGACAATAATTTAATTTTTAATTGTTTATTCTTATTATTTGCGAAGATTCGGAAACGGGCTTTTTATGTATATTTGATGTCAAAACTGCTTAATTTTGATTTTCCAAAATTTTATCAAGTTTTAAAATGGTATAAAACTGCATAAAAAGCATGGCAGCTTAGAACGGTTTAGTTAGAACGGCTAATTTACGAATCCGATGATAAAAAAATTGTTAGCTTATAAACCTTTATTTTACGTTTTTTAATGAACTTTGAAAGTTTTTTTTTGAATAAATCATCATTTCAGACAAAAAAAATTGCCGGTGACTTTTTGTTCTTATATTTATGACAAACTTGGTTGACCATTTGAGCCACTTTTTAGATTTGGGTACTTGATGTTATTTCGTGTATATTTCCTGCAACAAAAAATATCACCTGGTACCCAAATCTAAAAAATGGTATGAAAAGTCCAGCAACGACCATAATACGTAGATATGTATCCGAAAAAATGAAAAAAATATTTTTTGTGGTTCAATTTTTATTCAGATTTTTTTCTAAAATTGCTCGTTTAAACTTTGCCAAGTACGCATCTTTTACATACCAAACATCTCAAAATGAATGAATTATTTGGCTTTCAATGAAGTCAAAATATCAGAAAAAAATCAAATATCTCGATTTATGAAATTTGACCAAGCCTGCAGCACTTTTACTAGAATCTAAATTTCAACTTCATTCTTGAATAAATTAACCTAATGAGATAATCAACGATTATTAGCTCCGATTTTGCATCAAAATACTGAAAATTTTTACCATGGATTTTGCATCAATATACAAATGTATTTTGTTTTGCCGAATTGAAGCAAATATAGAAAATAAGCGCTAATTCTATTTTTATGATCGGGTTTTTGTGCAACACCGGAAAATTTAATGAAAAATGTTATTTAAAAAACGGAGCTAGAGAGCTGTTATTATGTAGCCAAATATTTAGTGCATTTTTATTATAAAAACTCGGATTTTTCTCATATTTTTTAAGTCTTTTGAACCGCTTTTCCGCACAATAGGATGAATTGGTGTAATTCAATCGATTTTTACCGTGGTCGTACGGTCTATTTTACCGGTTTGTTTATGTGCAGACCGGCATTTTTGTCTCAGTGTTTGAGTTTGCCGAAAAATTCAAATAATTAATAACAGCTACATTTTTATGGTCTTTCAAAATTGGCCGCTCTGGCCTAACTACGGCCTTATACGAGAAGAATATAAGCCTTTGTCTTTATAGGCAAAATTGACAGTAATTTTTAATATTCCATAAATTCGAAAAAAATTTACGGAAAAAGTTGAAATTTAAAGTTTGAAAAGAAAACGTAGGTTTTCGACCAAAATAGCTTATATTAACACCGTATTAACCTGTACCTGATTGTTGCGATTCTGTAGAATCCATCGAATTTGATCTATTATTCGAAGAATGTTCTAGCCTTCCAAAATAGTCTCTTAGGTACGCATATGGCCGTTGTGGTCTTTTTTGGCATAGTTCTGCAATAGCATCTTTTAGGATTTGGTGCACATTGTAATCGTCGATATATTGGGTCGGATCAACACTCTCCCAATTTCGATTCATTGGTCTTAATAATTTGTATTGAGAGACCTTTTTGAAAATAAAAAATCATACATAGAAATAGGATTTTTAAGGAATATGTGAAATACTGATTTTTCAACAAAAAAAGATTGTGCTTTTGCCAAAAGCCCCTTTATAAAGACAATATGGCGCTTAGTTTGAAGGTCCATAATATAACTGAAAAATAACACCGGAAACAACTTAAAATTCAAGCCAATTTTTTGGAAAATATATCTAATATGAACGCTCTATATGCCACTATTTTGTTCTGTAATATATTGCTTATTAATTAAGCCATGAGGTAGTTACAGATCGATTTCAGGGTATCGTCTATAAAAAAATGGATTCTGACCGTTTTTTTGCGTGATGATAAGTTTTATCCATTATACTTTTTTCAACACGCCAATTTGAAGAATCGTGTTACGAAAAGTGTGCATTATTAAATTAAACGTGATTTAGCCTGTTTTTGTCAAATTGTCCTTGCAAGATAATAAGCCCAAAAAGAGTCCCGAGACGCCTAATCTGACTTTTTATTAAAATGAAATTATGTTTATCGACACTTTCTGCGATACAGGGAAAACTTATTATCTTGCAAGGACAATATGGCCTTCGAAAGAAAGTTCAATTTGATAAGTCACCGTTTTCGTAATAAGATTGTTCAAATTGAAAAGTGATATTTTTTAATGACATTTTATTTGTTAATCTTAAATTCTCTACCTAAACATTTTATTTGTTTATACTAAATTCTCTATCTCAAAAGTAATCTGATTTTCACTTCAGCTTTGTTTCAAACCTATTTTTATTCAATTTAACGTATAAAATAAGAAAGTAATATAAATTTATTAGTGAGCACCATGAGAAAATTCTATTCGAACAAATTATTTCATGATTTGAACAAAGGAGGCTTCAGAGCGTAAACATCGAGTACAGTTTATTATATTCAAAAATATGCCTTGTTCACTATTTTGAAAAATCGGTAAACACTAAAGAATAGTCAAACAAACGACAGAATTCAATACTCTACAGTTGGTTTCGTATATAAGGACGATATCGGTCTAGATTTTGTTTATAAACGTTTTTAGCAAAAAACGTTACTTCAAATGATAAATTTGGTGACATTTCCTTAATTTGTGATTGATATTCTTGCAAAAACACAATTTTAATTAAAGCAAAACAGTTAGGTATGAAGCTCCTGATATTGTTAATTATATCACCGGTAATAATTTACATTATTTTTCACTTCAAATACGTTTTTAAAAATCCATGTTTAGAGACCGTATTATATATATACAATCATGTAAGGTCCAGAGCCAAACAGTTCATTTCGTCCTTTAAGGGGGCTGGTCCCGTCGGATTTTAAGGCAAAAATGGGGTTTTCAATGACCAATGTAGCAAAAGTACAAACGTCGCGACCAAATCTACTCTCTCGATATATTGAACAAAAATCTGCATCTTAAATAATAAATCAAAAGTGACAGCATGCTCGTCCAATCAGAAACGTGCTTACAAAAATAACGCGAATATTTTTCAAAATGTATCTCCTCCTGAGTTTTTTTAGGGTAAACAATGATTTATGACTCAAATTAACCGGACAGAACGTGAGCAAAACACCAAGTAAGTTTTTTTTGAAAATCTTGAATTTGCTCTCAGTATCACCAAAAAACTGTTATTTGCCCTTGTTTAGGGGTTCTCAATCAAATGTATCTCCTCCTGATTTAAAAGCACACATTTCGAAACCTAATAAATGTGCAGCTGAAGAGTCCGTGCAAAACACCAAGTTGAGTTATGTCTTAATATTCTGACTCGTTTTTTCTGTAAATCGTGTTTTTAAAATTCCAAAAATCAAGAAATTTTAACTTTTTTCCATACGAAATATTTTTTGAACTCAGCAAAAGTGCTTTCCTAGCCTGTACAAAATAAAACGAGTCCAAAATGCTTTGTAATTTTCCATATTTCATAAAAAAGGCAATTAGAAAAAAATTGAGAAAATTTTGGTTTCTAGCAGCCTCATTTTGCGACCGAACCACCCCCTAACAGGCGAGTCTTTATAAGCCTGCACACCACAGTTGAATGCCGGGCGGATTCTTTAATAATTTTAGGATATAATTTTATCTTAGCCTCCACTTCATTTTTTTTAGATTTTAAGTCTCGTAATATTTCCATAGAAACGTAGAACTTTAGTGAACGAGTTTAAAGTATTTGCAAAAAAAAAGGTATTTAGAAAAAACTTTTAGTCTTACGTTATTATTTAAGGAACTTCATAAATTCTTGATAAATATTTGTTTTTACTACAGGTTTTTTATCGATGTTGCGGCCAAAATTTATTAGGGTAATTTTTTCTGACGCTCGAGTACGCAACATTTTTTTCGTAGAAAACTTAGCTTTTGGTCTATCGTTTTCTAAAAAGTGCTATTTTAAAGCCAAACATCAATAAAAATACTTTTGGTCAAAATAAAAATATAAATTGCATGTCTCAAAAAAACCACAAAAATTCTTGATTTTTCACTTTCCTTAGATTCTTTATACTGATAGTACGAGTAACCAATCGGCGAGCGCATATCTCTCAAACTCCAAGAAACTTTCAAGTTTGTTTTTTCTTACAGTGACCGGTATCACTATTTTTTGTTAATTGAAAAAAAACTTTAATTTTTGATAAATTCAAAGTTGATTCTCTGAGTAAACAAAGCCCTTATGTACTGAGATTTAAGATATCGCGATTTGCGTCATTGTCGTCATGATTAAAAAGAATTTAAGACGCTGAGCAAAGGCGAAATTTCGGGAAATAAGTTATAAATAAGATTTTTAAAAGGCATTTTACGTTGAAATCGTACAATATTTGAGTCCTAGTCGTCGAAAAAATTAAAAATGAGGTTCAAAGTCATCGTAAAATTGTTAAGGAATTGAGTAGAAAATGAAAAATTGGGTATTTAATTAGGGCAACAAAATAATCGGAAATACATTATAATGGAAATATTCAAAGCTAGCTCAGAATGTAAATTTAGCAAATATGAATCAGAAAATAGAACTAAAAAAATATTATTTTTTTCTGCAAATGCATTTAGTAGCTATAAATTTATAACATAACGCAGAAAAATGAAATAATTTTTTTTTAAACTTTTAAAGTTCTGATTCTTATTTAGTAAATTTGGATTTGAGTTAAGTTTGATAATATTTTAATTATAATTTATTTTCGATTATTTTTTTCGTCGGACCAAAAGGGCGATTTTCTTAGGCAATCAGAAATAACCAAAATATGAAATTTAATGGTTTCTCATGGAAAGTCGTTGGTCTATTTGTGATTTCTCTCAAATTGTCAACGTTTTTTCTATCTACCTATGTAAAGCTTCTGCGTCAGGGTCGGAAAATATATATCTAAAATAGATCTGATTGGCTGGAAAATAAGTAATAATTAACCGCTCAAATCCGTAGTAGATATACTAGTATCTAGATAATAAAAAATGCGCTTACCAGTCCAGAATTAATTCATCCTATAAATTAAAAACAAACAGAAATTAATTATTTCAAAAATCGCAGAAATAAATCAAAACACGTCAGATTTTGCGATATTTTGCAGTTTTAGGGGGTTAATTGATACCCAATTATTTATTTTATATACGTATTTTTAATTAATTCAAATCTTAATTTGGCATTCTGGAAATGGCTTTTTGAATTACCAAAATATGAACTTTGAGGTTATCAGACTGTGAATTCGAAAAACTGTATTCACCATTAATTAATTTGTCAGAGAAGATAAAAATAGAAAACCACAAACTTCAATCTTTGGAAAGTTCAAGTTTATTTTTGTATATTTGACCTTGAAAAATAAGACAACATAATATTTTTGGATGCTTCAAAAAAATATTTTTTTTCCGATTTTTTCGTGTTCAACCGTGGAACAAAATTATATTATAATAGTAGTTGGTATTTAAAGTGTTAGTATTGCCACATTTTGCTATATCTTGTACGACGAAACATATTTTCGGGAAATCTAACTTTTAAGAATGATTTGAACATAAATTTTCAATTTTCAAATTTTTTTTGAAATTTTTACATACAGTATGTGTTTTTTTTACTTGCGAAATGAAAATTGTCATTTAGGT
>SCLH01000113.1:243561-255501 GCA_004367855.1 Oikopleura vanhoeffeni
TTTTCTGAAGACGATATTAATAAACTTTAGACATTGTCTGGTGTAATGCGCAGCGCATTATGCGCTTAAAAGTCCGGTTTCTATGTTGCGTATTAAAAAATTTCCTTGATATGAAAGTTTTTTTTCATGAAAATGGTCAAAAATGGCAAAAAGTAGAGAAAAACAATTTTTTTGAGATAAAATTGACCTTCAATTGCGTTTTGATATTAAAAAGTGTTCTTACTATCTGAAAAAATGGCGCCTATTACACCCACAATTTTATTTGAAATTTTTTATAAGCATTAAATTTTTAAAAATTTAGTGTCAAATGGCACTCATCGAGTGTACAGCCGAGTGTTAAAAATTTCAAAAATTGTAGGTCGAAAAATAGCCAAAATTGCTCGCACGAGATGTTGGCCTAATATAATTTGCGTTCCGGTCTGTCGCTTACGCATTTTATCCAAATTCTTCAATATGACCAAAAAAAAATTCGCAAATTTGTTTTTCGCAAATTTTAATATTTTTTTTGTCATGTATAGCTAAATGTTTTGTGGCGCGATCCGTGTCAACACATAAAATGATAATAATTCAAACCTTTAAAGCGCCTAGAAGCCCAAAAGGTTGTTTTAATACGCACATGTGACCACGCAGGGTGGGCTCCAAAAATTTTTTTCATGGTCGAAGTGTTTTTTTGAGAAAGTTTTAACCATATACCAAAAGAAAATAAGTGCCTGAAGGGGGTTTAAGTTTTTGCAGATAATCTCCGGTATGGACCTAGTTGTTCATGGTCTCCATAATGGGGTTTCCATTAACAGAGCGTTTCGCATAGAATGTGTTAGCGTATACTTTTTATGGGAAGATTTAACGTCGCCAAAAGAAATAACAGGATAAATAAGTGTAAAATTTGCATTCTACAAATGTACATTAATGTAATTGATTGATGAAGCAATAAATTTATGTCAAAATTAACCAAAGGAGTCGCATTGTTTTCACGAATGATTAGAATTAACGTCCGTAGACTTTAGACATGAATCTGTACCCAGACCTCGATTCCGGCAACTAGTGACCATCTATAGATACGAGCATATAGCAAAGTTCAATTATCAACATACATTTTCATAGCTAACATAATTTCAGCCAATTTGCAATAAAAATTAAATATAAAAATAAAAAAATTCCGATGAACAGAAAAGGCATGTTAATGGGGATGAGAAAAACACAATTCGGCGAAAATGTACGCCAGTGACGGGCAGCAGTGCAATATATCATAGGAATTCGAAAAGACGTTTATTTTATATTGAACTATCTGTTTAGTTACTTCAAAGGGTTTTTCTAGTTCCATTACAATTATTATATGTTTCATCAAAATTCTTTCGTAAATTGACTCTGGAAATGATTTGTTTAATATCATTTGTTGTTCTACAACGGCAAGAGACGGAGTCACGCCTACGCGAACTCGCAACTTTTTTTGATTCTAATTAATTAATTTCGGAAAGTTTGGCTTTAGAGAGGTGCTCTATGTCTAACCGGAGGCTCAAATTTTCACCATAACTACAAAAAGAATCTTGAAATTAAAAAAACCCAATCGTAATATTCATTTTCTCACTTCCTCTCCGCCTACCCTTCTATGTCATCAGCATTTCGAAGCTTGAATTCTGGAGATCTGGCTCTATTTAAACACGTGGAGCCATATCCTGTATGCATTAGAGTTTAGAATCGGTTACGATTCTTTTGAGGGGTCTTTCGCATGATTTGAGTACTTTTGAAAAAAATATATGGTGACGCATGTACATTATTGAAACAGTACTCAAATTAGTCAAAAAAATTCCAGGGTCAACTTTCAGAACGTTTTTAGAGACTTTTCTCATTACAGAAAGTCTGAATAATCACTGACGAAATATCACAAAATAAAGTTTAAAATATGTCAAAATAAATCTTATTCTTGAAAAAAGACGCGTGACGTGTTGGAAAAATATTATTAGTTCAAGAACTCTTAATATGAAGGTGTGTATTAGTCAAATTTTCGGCGTAATTTGATACTATTGGTACTTGGGCCAAAACCGTCATTTTCCTTAATTTGAAGGTACGTGATCGTTTCGGACTTGAGTGTAATGTAAAAAGCCTTAAAAACTTTCTAAGGAACCAATTCACTTTTTCAAAAACTTGATTTAAAGCAATTTTTGGAAAAAAACAGTACTACTTTTAAACCTTATTCCTTAATTACGGGTCACGTGATCATTTTGGGGCTATAGTGTTATTGGGAAAAAGTCTTACGAATTTTTCTGCTGACTGAAAGGTTGAAATTTTAGTGATTTAAAAATTTTTGCAAAAAATAAAGTACTGTAATACAGTAAAATTTTCAATAAAAAAAACGCACAAAACGTCATTTTAATCTTAAAGTTTTAATCGATAAGTTATCACTGGTCTTGTCATATAATGTTTAAGGCGCGTAAAATGCGATTTAATGGGATGGTCCTACTTGCCCGGAAAGATCGAGTCTACGAGTTAAAGGAGTTCTTGTCATGTTCAAATGAATTTGACCAAATTTTGGATATCCGTGATAGCTGCTTCTTCAGAAATTTATTAGGTCGAATTAAAAGTTCTTCGATTAGCGGCTAAGGTCAAGTTTGAAGTTCAGCTAGAGGTAATTTGAAACAAATCTAGTAGAAATCTGTAATTAAAAACCTTAGTATACATTAAAGTGATATTTTTAAATTTACACCCCAAAAGTTTTTGTCAGAGAACGAAAAAAACTGTATTTGACCTTTTAGAAGTGCATAGTGACAAAGAGTTATTGTCAACATTTTTAAAGACTAACGAGGCAAAGATATTTGAATCCTTGAGAGGTGTCTATACAAATAAAATCAGCAAAGTTTTGCAAAAAAAGCTGTACAAGAGCCGAAATTGGCTTCGAAGACGCGTCGCGGTGTTTCTCAAGAACCGATTCTTAAAACTTAACCAGTCATTTCCGGTATAACGGACATCCGGAAAAAGTCAAAAAATTCAGTCTTGAGTCAACCATTGGCATGTTGATGGCATAATCCGGTGAACTTTACTTGTACCGTAAGGGGTGGCAATCGATTCCGGCAAGATTGTACATTTTTCAGAGCGATAAATGAAAAGAAAATGTGGAAAATTGTATTTTTTATTTACTTCATAAAAAGGTCCATTCTTGCAACACGTTATATTTTTAATTCGAACATAACTATATTAATCTGGAAACATATACAAAAACCACTTTTCAGTAACAGTCCATTTTCCAACTAAACCTCGACCTACAAGATTTTTTTAAGAGACGATAATTAATAAACTTCAGACAGCGGGTGGTAGTCGCCTAAGACTCCAGTCTGCCGAGTCGATGCCACCCCCTTAAAGTTAAACCGATAGTAATATGTAAAACCATCTTAGTGTTAATCCATATTAAGAGAAGTGTTGATCGTGGATTTCAAATGAAAATAACGCAGTCAATTCAATTTTCGAATATCGATCAAAAATTATTTAGGTCGTGGAGATTTATTTGATAAATTTCAAAAGCAAAATTATTCAAAATTAACTGATAAGGATCTTGTTCTTGACAAATCTGTCCATTCCACATTAATAGAAGTTAACGAATCAGAAACCGTTGCAACAGTTGTAGCGAGAGCGAAGTTTTACAGCTCTCAACCACCACCTCGAATACTTTTCTTTGCTGATAAACCGTTTTTATATTTCATTCGGTCGGAGAAAACTACACTAACTTACCATTTATGGACGATTTGAAATAAGGAATTTCAAAAATAAAAAATCGGTTTTAATGTGTTTAAGCTATCTTGTAGAGATTTTTTTTTGGTCATTTTAAGACAAAGGATTTTTTTGTTTATAAAAAATTTTCGAAAAAAAATCGATTTTTCACTCACTTTCGCGAAAGAAATGGTTTCCATAACTGGTTATGAGTTTCCATTAAAGGGTCATGGGTTTCCATTACAGGGTAATGGCCCATTACTAATGGGCTTCCATAACATGGTAATTTTTGGCAAAATTTGTAAATTTGTTTTCAGCCGAAAAATTGAAAATTTTTGGAAAGTTGTTTTAGTTTTTTTCTAAATTACATGTTCAGGGATCAATAGGGCAGCTGAAATCAACAAACTTTTTGAAAAGTTTTGAGCAAATTAAACACCAAAAACAGAGTTTATTTAACTCAAACATGCCTTGTTTTTCAAAAATGGTTTCCATAAATGATAATTCCTTCTTTTTTCAAAATTGGTTTCCATAAATGGGTTTTTCATTAAAAGGTTATGGCTAGGGTCAGTACCGGGCCGAAAATCGACTTCTAAACTAATTAGTTTATTGACGAATGGTGATAAGTCACTTGTGCTGAATTTTTGAGAGTATTTTTTGAAAAAATTTTTTTTTTTCGAAACGTTTTTACAATGTATTATGGCATTTTATTGTTTAAATTGACAATTGAAGTAGGTGCTGATGCCTGCTTAATCCTAAAATTATGCTTATCGGATAGCAAATAAAATTTAGGTCGAAAAATACATAAAATTGGCTCGCACGAGATGTTGGCCTATATCAATTTGCGTTTCGGTCTTCCGCCTACGCATTTTTATCCAAATTCCTTCAATATGACCAAAAAAAAAATTCGATTTTTTTTCGAAATTTAATTTTTTTTTGCATGTATAGCTAAATGTTTTGTGGCGCGATCCGTGTCATAACAACATAAAATGATAATATCAAACGTTTAAAGCGCTTAGAAAGCCCAAAAGGTTGTTTTAATACTCACATTGTGACCACCAGGTGGTCCAAAAATTTTTTCATGGTCGAATCCTTTTTTGAGAAAGTTTAACCATATAACTCAAAGAATAGTGCTGAGGGGTTAAGTTTTGCAGATAAATCTCCCGGTATTGACCTAGTATGGGTTCATTCCCATGAATGGGTTTCCATTACAGAGCGTTTCGCATAAATGGTTTGTTAGCGTATACTTTTTATGGGAAGATTTAAGACGCCAAAAGAATAACAGGATTTAAAAAGTGTAAAATTTGCATTCTACAATTGTACATTATGTAATTGATTGATGAACGCAATAAATTTATGTCAAAATTACTACAGGAGTCTTGTTTTTCACGAAGATTAAATTAACTCGTAGACTTTAGACATGAATCTGTACCCAGACTCGATTCCGGCACTAGTGACCATTCTATAGATCGAGCCATATAAGCAAAAGTTTCATTATCAACATACATTTTCAATAGCTGAAGATAATATTCAGCCAATTTGCAATAAAATTAAAATAAAAATAAAAAAATTCCGATGAACAAAAAGGCATTAATGGGGATGAGAAAAAAAATTCGCGAAAATTACCCCAGTGACGGGCAGCAGTGCAATATATCATAGCGAATTCAAACGTTTATTTGTATATTGAACTATCTGTTAGTTACTTCAAAGGGTTTTCTCTACGTTCCATTAACAATTATTATATGTTTCATCAAAATTCTCTCGTAAATTGACTCTGAAATATTTGTTTAATATCATTTGTTGTTCTACAACAGAGACGAAGTCACGCCTACGCGTACTCGAAACTTTTTTGATTCTAATTAATTAATTTTCGGAAAGTTTTGGCTTCTAGAAGGTGCTCTATCTAACCGGAGGCCAATTTTCCAAATAATACAAAAGAATCTTGAAATTAAAAAAACCCAATCGGTAATTATTCATTTTCTCACCTTCCTCTCCGCCTACCTTCTCTATGTCATCAGCATTTCGAAAGCTTGATTCTGGAGATTGGCTCTATTTAAACAGGGAGGCCATATCATGTATGCATTTAGAGTTTAGAATTCGTTACGATTCTTTTGAGGGGTCTTTCGCATGATTGAGTACTTTTGAAAAAAATATATGGTACCAATGTACAGTTTTGAAAAGTACTCAAATTACGTCAAAAAAATTCCAGGGTCAACTTCAGAACGTTTTTAGAACTTTTCTCATTACAGGAAAGTCTGAATAAAATCAGTGACGAAATATCAAAAATAAAGTTTAAAATATGTCATAAATAAATCTTATTTCTTGAAAAAGATCACGTGACGTGTTGGAAAATATATTATTAGTTCAAAACTCTTAATTAAGGTGTGTATTAGTCCTCAAACTTTTCGCGTAATTGATACTATTGGTACTTGGCCAAAACCGTCATTTCTTAAATTTGAAGGTACGTGAGCGTTTCGGACTTGAGTGTAATGTAAAAAGCCTTAAAAACTTTCTAAGGAACCAATTCACTTTTTCAAAAATTGATTTAAGCAATTTTTGGAAAAACAGTACTACTTTTACAACCTTATTCCTTAATTACGGGTCACGTGATCATTTTGGGTATAGTGTTATTGGGAAAAAGTCTTAGATTTTTTTCTGCATGATGAAAGGTTGAATTTGTGATTTAAAAATTTTTGCCCAAAAATAAGTACTGTAATACAGTAAAAATTTTCAATAAAAAAAACGCACAAACGTCATTTTATCTAAAGTTTAATCGATAATTTATACACTGGTCTTGTCATTTAATGTTTAAGGTCGCGTAAAATGCGATTTAATGGTGAATGGTCCTACTTGCCGGAACAATCGAGTCTACGAGATTAAAGGGTTCTTGTCATGTTCATGATTTGACCAAATTTTGATATCCGTGATAGCTGCTTCTTCAGAAATTTAATTAGGTCGAATTAAAAGTTCTTCGATTAGCGGCTAAGGTCAAGTTTGAAGTTCAGCTAGAGGTAATTTGAAACAAATCTAGTAGAAATCTGTAATTAAAAACCTTAGTATACATTAAAGTGATATTTTTAAATTTACACCCCAAAAGTTTTTGTCAGAGAACGAAAAAAACTGTATTTGACCTTTTAGAAGTGCATAGTGACAAAGAGTTATTGTCAACATTTTTAAAGACTAACGAGGCAAAGATATTTGAATCCTTGAGAGGTGTCTATACAAATAAAATCAGCAAAGTTTTGCAAAAAAAGCTGTACAAGAGCCGAAATTGGCTTCGAAGACGCGTCGCGGTGTTTCTCAAGAACCGATTCTTAAAACTTAACCAGTCATTTCCGGTATAACGGACATCCGGAAAAAGTCAAAAAATTCAGTCTTGAGTCAACCATTGGCATGTTGATGGCATAATCCGGTGAACTTTACTTGTACCGTAAGGGGTGGCTAATCGATCCGGCAAGATTGTACATTTTTCAGAGCGATAAATGAAAGAAAAAATGTGGAAAATTGATTTTTGTATCTTCATAAAAGGTCCATTCTGCAAACGTTATATTTTTAATTTCGAATAACTAATAATCTGGGAAAAATATACAAAAACACTTTTCACGGTACAGTCCATTTTCCAACTAAACTGACTACCAAGATTTTTTTAAGAGAATATTATAGAACTTCAGACAGCGGGTGGTAGTCGCCTAAAAAAGTGTTTGTATGTTGATATTAAAAAATTTCTTGATATGAGTTTTTTCCATAGAAAAATGGTAAAAATGGCAAAAAGTAGAGAAAACAAACTTTGAGATAAAAAATATGACCTCAATGGCGTGTTATAGTAAAAAATGTTCTTACATCTAAAGAAATGGCGCTATAAACAACCCACAATTTTATTTTGGAATTTTGACGGCACATAAACTTTTCAAATATTTAGTGCAAAGTGGCACTTAATCGAGTGTACACCGAGTGGTTTAAAAATTTCATCGATAGTTTAGAAATAAATCCGCGCGACGAACTTCATAGTGACTTCACGGATATTTTAATAGATACCAAACATTGTAATATGTGATTCTGCCTGATTTTTATGGAGAGTTCAAAAAACCACTAATAGAAAAATTTTGGAACTTGATTGCGGAAAATTTTCATAACTGTTTCTAAAAAAGTCGACACAAAAATGAGAAAAATAAACATATTATTTTTTTCACAACAGCAGTCAGGAAATAATTTAGAGATGCATGAAAAAAGTTAAAGCGGCTATTTTTAGCTTTTATTGCATCGAGTCTAACAAAAACGATCACGAAAAAAGTTTGGACAAAAATGCGGAAAATTTTCATATGCTTTTGATTTTTTTGAAATTTTACGAATCAAAAATAAAGTTTGGACTCTAAATTTCCCTAAAATAGGCACAAATTCTTTTATAAGTTAGAATGCACATTTATTCCTGGTTCAAGCTTAACGATTAAGCAGAAAAAAGAAGCCAACTAATTAAAATTTCGTAAGTTAAATTGACTCCAGTTGCGAGTCGATGCCACCCCTAAATGCAAAGGGTGAGGATAGCCTAAAAAAAAAGCAACTACGTTAGGATTCTACCTTCCCTTACATTAAAAAACCGGGCGTACCGAAATTATCTTTGTTTTAACGGTTCAATCCTCCATAACAATGCCGAATTATTTGTGAACAAAATATTGCATATCCTTATGAGGCCCAAAAACGAACAAATTGGTAAGCGAGGTCCATTCGTTGATTCTAAGTGAAAGTTCAACTCTGACAAAGATTATGGTTCAAAATCAACACTAAGCTGTACAGGATGTTGTTTATGTAGTAAATAATAATTTAGATATCATTTGAATGTTGGGGTAATTGGGCCCAGTCGCTGAGCGCCCTTGATTCAATTTCGTCGACAATTTGTCAAATCTGTCGTCGCTCGAATAGCTGATGTTCTATCGGTTTAGTTTTTGTCTTTTTCGAAAGTTTTTATTGAATAACCTTGGAGTCACTGCCTCAGCTAAATGTCCGTTGTTCGCTGAACTATATGCACCATAGCACGGTTAAGCTTGAAGTCGCAAACCCGGGTAGGGCGATCATCGAGTCTTTGTGATCGATACAGTTTCAAGTTGTTGTAACCTTTTTTGGTTGATATGTATTTCCCCATCAAATTTCCAAAAAACAATCAACGGTCTGATGTAACTCGTAGACTTTAGACACTGAAGCTGTACTGCGACTCGATTTAGCCAACAGTTGCCCATTTTAAGATCGGCGCCATATTAGCAAAGTTCATTATCAACATTGCATTGTTCAATAGCTAAAATAAGATTCAGACAAGTTTGCTATACAAATTAAAATACAAACTAAAATTTTGAAACGAATTAAAAGGCATTAATGAAGATAAGAAAACAAACAAGGCGAAAGTCACTAGACATTCGACTATAAAAGTGCAATAAGGAAATAAATTAAACTTAATTATATTGCAAATATACCTTTTATAAAACTCAAATGATTCTTCTCGCATGGTCTAAAAATAATTAATATGTTTCTGGCAAAATTCTCGAGTGAAAGAACCTAATATCTTACAATATTATTAAATGTGGACAGAATGCAGAACATCCTGACGCTACGCGACGTAGGCGAAACCCTTCCATAGATGCAATGTTGATTAATTTATCGGAAGTTGTGATTTCTAAGAAATGCTCTAGTCTAAACGGAGGCAATTTTCACAAATAAACATGAACAGAAATATTGAAATTAAAAAAAATAATCGGTAATTTTCATTTTTCTACACCTCTCTCGCCTACGATTTCTCCATGTTATCAGCACTTTGAAAGCTAGGACTTCTGGAGATCTGGCCTTCCTATTTAAACTGGAGGGCCAATACTGTCATGCTTTAGAGTCTTAAAATTCGTTACGCTATTCTTTTGAGGGTCTTTCGCATGACTTTGAGGTAGCTTTTTGAAAAAAAATATATGGTACCAATGTAACGTATTTGAACAAGTACTCAAAGACGTCAAAAAAAATTCCAGGGTCACCTTCAAACGTTTTAAGACATTTTTCTCATTACAGGAAATGTCTGAATAAAATTCCCGTGACGAAATAATCCAAAATAAAAGTTTTAAAGAATATGTCATAATAATCCTTATCTTCTTGAAAAATAAGAATCACGTGACGTGGTTTGGAAAATATTATTTATGTTTCAAAACTCTTAAATTAGGTTGTGTATTAAGCCCACGACTTTGCGGCGTAATTTGAGTATATTTGGGTATGTGGGCCAAAACCCATTTCTTCATTTGAAGTCCAACGTGATCGGTTTCGGACTTGAGTGTAATAAAAAGTCTTAAAAACTAAAGGAACACTTCACTTCGTTCAAAAATTGATTTAAGCAATTTTGGAAAAACAGTACTTACTTTACCAACCTTATCCTTAAAATATCGGTCAGTGATCATTTTGGGGCTATAGTGTAATGGAAAAAGAGTCTTAGAATTGTTTTTCTGATCACGATGAAAGGTTTAATTATTGTGATTTAAAAAATTTTTGCAAAAAAATAGTACGTAAGACAGTAAAAATTTCAAAAAAAAAACGAAAAACGTCACTTTTGTTCAAAGTTTCACGATAACTTTATAACTGATCTTGTCATTAATGATGTAAGCNTTATCTGCTTTTATAGGGGAAAATAACCATTTTTATGAAAAATTGTAATTTTTTCATCAAAATTTTAAACCTATTTAAAAATAATTTTTGATTGATTATATATAAATCAAATCAGAAAAAACGATGACATAGGTCAGATCCTTGTGCATCGATTCCAATACCAAAATAATTTGTGAACACCACTGTAAGCTTGTATCACGTGATATGCTGTACCTTGCTCTTATCAGTAAATTTTCTAGAACTAAAAATCAAAATTCTAGAATATCAAATGTCGGATGCAAAAATATATCGTTTGAACTTCCTTATGCAAAAAAAAATGAAACTCTAACTACCTTGGGCTTTCTGTAATACGCGGTTGAACAGTCACCTATATATAGGTGTCGGTGCCTTGGCGGAACTTTTTTTTCTGTGCTCACACGGGTTAAAGCGCCTTAGAAAGCCCAAAAGGTTGTTTTTAATACTCACATTGTGACCACCAGGTGGCTCCAAAAATTTTTTTCATGGTCGGAATCATTTTTTTTGAGAAAGTTTAACCATATAAACTCAAAGAATTAGTGCTGAGGGGTTAAGTTTTGCAGATTTATAAAAATGTTAAAATTTGCATTCTACAAATTGTACATTATGTAATTGATTGATGAACGCAATATAAATTTATGTCAAAATTACTACAGGAGTCCATTGTTTCACGAAGATTAAATTTAAAGTAGTTCTTGTCATGTTACATGATTTGACCAAATTTTGGATATCCGTGATACTGCTTCTTCAGAAATTTATTAGGTCGAATTAAAATGTTCTTCGAATAATCGGCTAAGGTCAATTTGAAGTTCAGCTAAGGTCAATTTTGAAACAAAATCTAGTAGAAAATACTGTAAATTAAAAACCTTAGTATAATTATAGTGATATTTTTTAAATTTGATACCCCTAAAAAGTTTTTGTAGAGAACGAAAAAAACTGTAATTTGACCCTTTTAGAAGTGTCATATGACAAATATGTTATTTTCAAACATTTTTTAAAGACTAACGAGGCAAGAATATTTGAATCCTTGAGAGGTGTCATATTACAAATAAAATCAGCCAAAAGTTTTTGCAAAAAAAGCTGTACAAGATGCCGAAAATTGGCTTCGAAGAGCGTGCGGTGTTCTCAGAACCGATTTTTTAAAACTTAACCAGTCCATTTCCGGTATAACCGGACATCCGGAAAAAGTCCAAAAAATTCAGTCTTGGAGTCAACCATTGGCTGTTTGATGCATAAATCCGTTTGACTTTACCTTGTACCGTTAAGGGGGTGGCATCGATCCGGCAGATTGGTACATTTTTTCAGAGCGATAAATGAAAGAAAAAAAATCTGAAAATTTATTTTTTATCTTCAATAAAAGTGTCCATTCTTGCAAACGTTTATATTTTTAATTTCTTAACATAACTAATTATCTGGGAAAATATAAAAAACCACTTTTCACGGTACATCCATTTCCAACTAAACTCGACTACAGATTTTTTTTAAAGACGATATTAATAAACTTCAGACATCGTCGGGTGTTATGCGCTAAAAAGTCTTGTTTTTATGTTGCTTATTAAAAAATTTCCTTGATATGAAAGTTTTTTTCCCATGAAAAATGGT
>SCLH01000114.1:0-49327 GCA_004367855.1 Oikopleura vanhoeffeni
GAAAAATGCTCGGTCCACATTTTGAATGTTTGCTTTATATCTTAAATCTGGAAGACGGCCAAAGGAAAATTTGGCTTCATATCTAAAAATGCAAGGCCCTTTTCCCGGATTTTATAAGATATAGTTAATTGGTTAAGATAAACATGTGTTGTCTGATATCCACTCAATTTTTTATTATTGGTTGCTCATCGGTTATCTTACGAGTTTAAAAACAATTTGGTTTTCTGGTTTGATTATCATTCAAATTTTTTAATATAAATAATTTTTTTTCTGAATGTTCAAAAAAAAATTTAATTCTATTTTTTTTTAATGTTCACAACTATGGAAGATTCACAATTTACGCACTTTTCAAATTAATATGAAACGATAAAATTATGATCACAAATCCTTAGTAACCTAAAAGGTCGGGTTTGCTGACAACATTCGATTCTTTTAACCATCCAGAAATACGGCAAAAATTTGACAAGTTGAATCATTTTTTGCCTAGTTATTACAATATTTTTATGATAACTCTGATTGGACGGAACTATTTGGTTGATGCACGAAGTCGAAAGCTTTTGTAAGAAAATAACTTATTTTGACAGCTTATTTTTCATAAAACTTCGGCATTGAGTTATTGCGCATGAGTTTATGCGGCATGAGGTATAACTTATGCCGCATGACGGTCAATTGAAATATCATTAATATTCCAAATTGAATTGACCTTATAAAAATTGATAAATTCGAAAGGAAGATAAGGGGTTGCGAGAGAAATAACCTGTTTTGATTCTAGCTTAAGACGTTGGTTAACCAGCTTCGCAAGCCATGTTTTTTAGTTTTTATGCCGCTATTTATAAATTATACAAAATTCAAGGAAATACTTCAAAGGCAAAATTACTAATAAGATTGACAGTTAATTTTTAAATTGATTTTTTGAAAATTAAAACTCGAAATAAAATTTAATTTTACATCTATCGATATCCGATGCCTGACTCTAATCTAATACTTTCAACATAGGGTCAATTTAAAAAATTTAGTACCACTTAATCTAAGGGGGGTGGCAGTGAAATTTTGACACTTCAGGGTACGTACGGTAGACAGGTACAGATGGAAGTTCTCTTGGAAAATAATCATAGAAGATCTATCCTTGATCTCGCGATTTTATTTGACAGTTTAGTACCACTTTCACACCACCACTTGGTTAACCGCGGTTAAACCACGAGTCCTCTCTTTTTTCCAAAGACAAGGATCTAGAGCTTATATCAAAAATTTTGAGATTTGGTTGAGAATCAGGGAAAATCTCTGAATTCTGTGTCTTGGTTCTATTTTTCATTATGTTCAGAGAGCTAGAATTGGTTCAAATGTGTCAAAAGGGGTGTTTTGTATATAAGGCTTTTTCTATTGAAATGCCAGAAAACGTCATTTTGGAATTAAGAAGCTCAGTGTCACATAGACGGTTGTAGTTTTCCAATTCTCGTCTGATGGCTGTAATCGAAAAAGTGCGCGAAATACTATATCAAACTGTTCAAAAAAATTCACCTTTTTTCGACCACTTTTGACCATTCTAGCGCTTTTGAGACAATTCTAAAAAATGAACCAAGCCAGTCAAATTCATTACACTTTTCGGGGTTTCACAAATTCTTAAATTTCTTCAAATAAAACCTAGGATCCTTTTTAATTGAAAGCCAGGACTCGTGTTTAACCGCGGTTAACCAAGTGGTTTGGTGTGTAGTTGGTACTTAAAGTGGCAAATGGATCGCGAATTAAGGATAGCTCTTTCATTTTAACTCGTAGACTCGTTTTAGCCAAGCGTTGCCACACACATTTAATCGCATTTTTACGACGCTTAATCATTTGATGACAAATCAGTTATAAGTTATCGATAAACTTAACAAAATGACGTTTGTGCGTTTTTTTTTTTGAAATTTTTTGTATTACAGTACTATTTTTTTGCAAATTTTTTAACACAAAAATAACCTTTATCGTGATCAAAAAAAATTTCCAAGACAGTTTCATTACATTCATAGCCCGAAATGATCACGTGACCGTATATTCAAGAAATAAGGTCGGCAATAGTACTGTTTTTTTTCAAAAATTGCTTAAATCACTTTTGAAAAAAAGTGAAAAGGGTTTTTTAGAGTTTTTAAGACTTTTTTCCATTACACCAAAGTCAAAAACGATTCACGTTACCTGCAATATGGAATAAGGTTTGGTGAAAGTAACAAATAGTGATCAAATACGCCGAAATTGAATTATTTCGTCACCTGTTTTATTCGGACATTTGGTGTAATTGAGAAAAAAGTTTTTAAAAGCGTTTGAGTTGACCTGGATTTTTTTGACGTAATTTAGTACTTTTTTTAATTTTGTTACATGACTTTATTTTCAAAAGTTACTCAAATCACGCTGGAAGGACCCCTTAAAAAGAATCGTTTGCACGAATTTCTAAGGACTTTATTGCATTTTCAATTGGCCTTCCGGTTTAAATAAGCAGTCTAGAAGTTCAACTCTCGGAACACTTGATGAATAAGAATCAGTCATGCGTAGGCGTGAGTCTCTCTCTTTCTTTCTCACACGAGATTAGATTCCAAATTATAAGAGTCATTATACTAAGAATTTTTGTAGAAAACCTATATTTAGACAGAGCGATAGAATCATTTGAAGTTTTATTGCAGGTATTGCAAATATAAATTAAGGTTTAATTTCATCTTTATTATTGCACTTTCCTCTGTAACAGGAGGGGTATTTCGCAACTTTTTGTTTCTTCCCCATAAATGCCTTTAAATTCGTTTAAAATTTTATTTTGTTTTATTTGTATAAGCAAATTGGCGCCTGAATATTATTTTAAAGCTATTGAAAAATGAATATTGATATGAAACTTTGCTTGTATGGACCGATTTAAGGTGTGGCACGCGTTGGCTGAAACGAGTCTGGTTTACAGATTCATGCTTAAGTCTTACGGAGTTATTGTCCTCATTAAATTCCTCATCTTCCTGCGTTTGGCGTACCAGCTTTCCAAAATGTCAAAATTCATGCCACCACGCCCCTTAACCCCTGGAATCACAGAAAAAAAGCCAGGCACCAGAGCCGATATATCGGCTCTACTTTTGAACGTTGTTACAGCGCTCAAGGATAGTTGAGCTCCAATCACTTTTGCAATAAGAGTGAGAGTTACTATTTTTGCAATCAAACTTTTTCATATTCTAGAATTTAGATTTTTAAGTCCTAGAAAAGATAGTTTGAAAACCACGGTTTGTAGCATATCATGTGATCTGCTCATCGTAGTCTTCACAATTATTTATGGGTACAACGCACAAGTATCTGCCCGACGTCGCACTTTAATCGATTAGATCTTTATAACACGGATCAAAGTTATTTTTTTAAAAAATAAAACAAATGATGAAAAAATCACAATTTCTATGAAAAATGGTATTTCCAAAATAACGCAATTATTACTTTTTATTTTATTTTACATTTATATAGTAATTCAAGTGACAGTGTGGACAATTGTTGATTGATTAAATTATTTTAATACTAAATAATTTTTTTATGGAATACTTAAGGGTTCTGAATTGTAAAATTCGTAATTGCTGGGTATTTGTAACCACTTTTCAACAGTCTGTAACTTGTGTAAAAATGAATTCAAACATGGAAAATGAAGAAATATATTGTTCTGTTAACACTTTTCATAATTTTTATTAACCCAAATTTTTTTCTCATTAGTAACAAATTCGTAAATGTATTACGAAACGAGTTTTAAAATGCACAATTTATGCCCAGCAGTCAAAACCTCGAAGCAGGTATATACAAATTGTTTGAAATTTCAAATAACACAGAAACATAACACGACCAAACGACCGGTAAGAGGTAATTAGTTCACGTTAGGTGATTCGTAAAAATGGAAAAAAAAAAAAAGACTTTCGTAAACAGTGCAAAACCTTCTCTTTATACTTAAAAATGATTTTTATTAAGCGAATTATTAAGCGAATAAATGCTTACAAACAACGGTTATAGAATTTGTTGTCCAATTTGTGTTCATTATCATTTATCACAGTACTGCGCGCCTGCTGTATTATGAAAAGTAGCGCTTTAATTACATACAATTAATAAAAGCGATTTTCCTTCAAATTAAAGGGGATTGCACGCTTAATATACGTTTTCATATCAGTTTTTCACAGAGAATTCATTTTTGTCATTTTTTGATATTTTTATTTAATAATTTCTTTATACACCAATTTTGGATGAATCAAAAATAGGACTTTAAGGGTTATTCCGGTCCTAATTTGGACATATTCTTCGATAAATATTTAGCGAACAGGCCTCGGTTGTAGACTAGCCTTCAACTTGCGAAAAAAATTTGCCAAACTTTTTTGTATTTGACCACACTCCTTCACAATAAGCGGCACAAGACCACCTAAGCCAAACGGATTTCCTTACTCCTCTGAGTCTATATTTGAAATAACCTCAATTTTAACTAAACCGTATAATTAGTATACAAAACTTTTGTAGTAGCTTTTGTCGGATAAGTGTAATTTATTCTAGAATGCGGTAAAAAACCGGTCCAAATACCGGTTTGTGGACTTTTTTCATCGGAACTCCTATCCTCTAGGTTAAATTTCACAAATTTACTCAAATTTTTTGCAAAAGCTAGCTCTAACAAACAGACTTTTGTCGGGGCCGTTTTTAGCAATTTCGACCCCAAACTCAAATATGGAATTTTCCAAGGTCACGTTGAAAAAATTTCCGAAAAAAAATGTGCTTCGATTCTCGGTGCCCAAGTTGGCCGTAAAATCTGACGCAACTTGAACTCAGGAGGTTGAAGTGGGAAGTATTTCTTTATTTGGCGTCCAAACGCCTCATTTGGTCACACCACCCACTTTAATTATCGTTTTGTAATAAATTCCTATTTCCTTTCATCTCTTAATGGATCTTTTCTGGGAAGCAGGTGACGTCACAAATCCTTCCTTCATTTTTCTCTGTTTATTCAATAATCTAGAACAATTGCCGCATGTTTTTCCGTAATCCAGCCCACTTTTTCTTCATGTCGACGAATTCTCTAAATGTCCGATTTTGAAACCCGAAATTATTTCGTAACGAAAAAATTAGCGTTTGATGGGAACATCGAATGTCCGCTAGGGGTGTAATCCCGGAAATATAAAAAGATAAATTTAATTCAGGGGCAAAATTTTGTTTATCATTTCACTTTTAGAACCTACGCCTTTTTTTGCTGAGGCCAATAGATCGCGCTCTGGTTTATGGTGGCTGGCTCGCGAACAAGATAACATTAATTTGCTGAAGAGACCGAGTTGGTCTGGGATCGAATTTTTACGAAGATTTTTACTATGATAATTAAGTTATTAATAAACAAGAGATTTACCAAAAGCTTTTTTTTCTAAACTTAACGAATGTGATGAACTCCGCGGCGGCAAGATACAAATAATACTGAGGGCGATTTATGACGATTTTGAAAATTTCCTTATAAGGATTTCAAAGTCAACGGGGTATCTTGTAGGATTTTTTCTGGTCATTTCAAGGGGTTGACGACTCTGATTTGACATTTTCTGGGTGAAAATTTCACGCGAAATATACTAAAAACTAGACTCATGTGAAAAACCGGAAATGCTTATTTGTAGATCTACATCCTTAATCTGTGAAAAAAGTCATCACAAATTATTTTTTGACCATTACACCAATAGACAGTATGTTTTACAAGGAGACAACCTTTCAAAACTGTCAAAATCTATCTTCTTCCAGACGGATATATCAAATTGAGCTCCCAATTATTCACGATTCTCGTAACGTCTATGTTAATCTTTAAAGACAAGCTTTTATCCTGCGACTGAACATTCTTTAGGACGCCAAACCGACGATTTTTCACAATTTCAGACTTCAAAATCTTATTTCCTCCGAGGATTATATGGTTACCGCCGGGCGGGTCCCGCCCTCAGAGTACAAATCTTAAATATTTGAATGTAAACACGCAAGATATTTAGCACCCAATCAAAACCTTTGATTGCGGAATAGGCCGATTTCATTGGTCAGATTAAGAAGGATTCCAACCAATCAAATGCTCAGATTTCGCATTTTTCCAAATATTTAGGATTTGTACTTGGGGCGGGGCGATGCCATATTTTTGCAAACGGCTCATAATGTAAGAGAATTAAGAGACGTTTTTGTTGCAATATTCCAGCAAACTCGAAATATGATTTTTTGGTTCATTTTTGAAAATTCCCCAAAAAAAGTGCTTCGATTTTTTTTCGAAAGTAGGGCTCAAGGAAAGCCAAAAAACACTGAGAGAAAGTTAGCTTACGTCAAGTCGATTATATTTAGTTTTAGTGGTCAAATTCGAGCACATTATTTTTTAACTTCATCTTTTTAAAAATACTTCGGAAAAAAATGGATAAATGCGAAAATTTTCGAAAAAGTTTTTGATTGATTGGATTCTTAGTTCACTTAAATATCACCCCGTATCAATTGGTAGCATTTATGCCTTTTAGGTAGTAGGCACAGCAAATAAGATTGCGGTATATGAGCTTAAATTTTTCTATGGATACTCTTTTGAAAATATTGTACCAGACACCAAAAAAATCTTTTAATCACCAGCAAAAGCCCCTAAATTTCACCAAACCAGTTTTAAAAATTTACAAAAATGTTATAAAGTAGAGTTGTATTTCACAGTTATAAGTCTCTATGGGTTCTAGCGGTTATGGCGCTCGGTTGCTATCATTCTAGGTTAGGGTTCGAATCCTTTGTAATGCCTAATTTTTTTCTAAGGAAATCACCCTTTGGGATGACTTTGGGGGTTCCCAACGCTGATGTTTTAATTTTCAACACTTTTGAGCCAAATTGATGTTTTATTTTCTAGTGTTTATTACAGTGGGTGAGAGCAATGAGCAAAACAGTGACCATGGGCAACAGTAGCCATGGGCAACCTTTGAGCCAAATTGATGTCGATTCGGCTAATGATGCCAATGGGCAACAGTGAGGGCAATGCGGCAACCTTTAGGCCAAAGCTTTCGTGTGTTGCCCATGGTCGCACCACTGTATATACAGTATATTATAGTCATATAAACGTAAAAGCAAGAAAAAGGGATGCCCGTTTGGATCGGATAAAAAAAAATTATATCAAATTTACCCGGCCTTGTCGAACTTACTTATGTACAGTTTTTTGAACATATGCTAATTCTCATGTAGTATATCTCTATAGATGGATGTATATTACACTTTTAACCCCTGGTCACAGAAAAAAAGTTCCGCCAAGGCACTAGAGCGATATATCGGCTTTCTACTTTAGACGTTGCTTTACATAAAGCTCAACGGTTGTTGAGGTCCATTACTTTTGCAATAGGAAGTTGAAAAGTATATTTTTGATCAATCATTCAAATTCTTAATTTTGGTTTTATTTCTAGATAATATAGTTGGTAACTAAGGTGTAGCATATCACGTGATACGTGCCATCGTAGTCTTCACAATTTTATTTTTATGTGCGGTTCAACGCACAAGTATCTGCCTTCGTCACACTTTATCCATTAGATTTAATATATGACCAATTGAAAGTTATTTTTTGAAAAAAGTAAAAAAAAAGATGAGGAAAAATCAACAAATTTCTAGGCAAATGGCTATTTTTGAAATAAAAGCAGATTAACACTTTTTATAAATATTTTCCAGTTGATATAGATAATCAGTGACACTGTGGACAATTTTTTTAATTGATTAAAATTATTTTTTTTAATAATAATTTTTTTCATGAAAACTTAAATCGAAAATTTTGAAATTTTACTCCCAAAAAAGATATTTGTCCCAAGATAAGAAATATATTTTAATGTTTTAACAACTGTTTTTAACTTAAGTGTTTTGCATGACAAAATACTTTTCTAAAAACTGGCTTTTCTCACATTTGTATTGTGATGTCTAGTTCGGAAATAATTTTCTTCGGAAGTAAACTTCGGCGAAAAATCTCAAAAATCAATCCCTATATTCGAACATAATAAATCCCAAAATTGAGTATTTTTTTTCGGTAATCACCGGAAAATTCTTTATAATGCATTCGGAGAAACATTCCGTGAAACATTTATTTTGCCCATTTTACAGACTCTTAGGTAGGCTTGAAGCGATATATCGGCTCTGTGTTCCCAAGGGGTTAACCCCTAGGACTTCTAAGTATGATATCCCCCAGAGGCATGGAGCCACCTTTTTTGCTTGACTTTGAAGTTCATATTTATGGGAAAGGTTTAGTGTGTGAGGGATTATTGTTTTGAAAATCATTGAGATAAAGATAGACCGATTTTATTAATTATATTACGACAATCAAAAAATTAATCACTTCATTCGCTGTGGAGGGGTAAAGTGAAGTTAACTCGAACTTTCTACAGAAAACCATACGATTTTAATAATGAAATGCTAGTAAAATAATTAGTGAACCTTATTGTTCCTAACCTGTCTCCGATTCGAAATACCTTATCGGGTTTTCGTCTAATGAAACGATAATTCTCACCTCTGATATAGTTGAATAGTGGTAAACAATATGTCTGCACCTAATTTTCCGCCCGCTTTCTCATTCATTTAGCAATTTATCTGTTTTCAAACAAAAAGAAATAAAAAGTTCTAACATTTTAGTAGAAACATTATTATTTTTTTCAACGATGGTCAAGGACGAATTTCCTAAAAAACTGAGTATTTAAGACCTTTGTTGTTTTAAAAATAAATTTGTGAGATAAAGCTTATAAAGAACAAAAAATTCAGAGAAATCCAACAAAAAAGTAGGATAAAATATTTTCGAACGGCTCATCCAAAAAAAAAATTTCTATTCATTTTCAGAAATTTAATTGCTAACTCTTATGGGCGATTTGAACCTTTGAACTTCAATTTCGTTTATGTCCTTTCGGTCTTTTCAAAAAAAATGAAGCCTACTTTTATGCTCTATTGAGTCTAGGGTTAAGATATTTTTTAAATTTTTTTCAGAGTATTTGTCTACAACTGGAAAAAATTTTTGATAAAATTTTCTGCAACCTCAGGACAATTTAAACAAAATTCCCGAAAAAAATTTTCGAAATTTATTCTTTTTTAAAAGTTATCTGAAAACGCCTGGCAAATTTTTTTCCCTTCTAGAAAAATAAAAAAAAAGCTGAAATTTGACCTTTGGCGGCTTCCATTGACAAAAGATTTTGGCAAAAAAATTTCCGACACAGTTGGGCCAGATGCCAAAAAAACTGTGAGTGTCAACACTCAGCTGGGTGTTTTTAAAAAAAAGTTACCTAAGTTAAACAATTTCAAAAATGCTAAAATGTTCAACATCAATAGAAATGTAATGGCAGAAAGAAAATTTTAGGATAATCAAATAATAGAATGCCGTCATTTTAGACGCTCACAAAGTAATTTTGTAAAAATAATCTCTTAAAGTTTTTTGCAATATGCAATCGGCAAATTGGACAATAGAAGTAAAGAGGGTTTGGCTGCATTTTGACAGTACGAAAAATGGCTCTGATGAAAACTCTTTACTGGGTTTATATATTGTCAATTATTACCATCGAAGTAATGTTTCTAATCTAGGAAACTTTTGTAATTACAGATTTTCGAATTATTGGCTTTTAAAAAAAATTTGAATTACGAATTAAACTTTCCGAAGGCGATAAAAATAGAATTTATTCTTTTTAATTTTTAATTGTGAAAAATGAGCCCGGGAATCGGCCGAAGGCGATAAAGGGGGATTTTCTTCTTATATTTATATTTGTGGAAAATGAGCCGTTTTATCGGCCGAAGTAAATAAAAAGCGTTTTATGATTTTTATTTATATTTTGTTGAAAAATGAGCCCCAAACGGCCGAAGGCCGATAAAGGGGGATATTTAATTTTTAATAATTTTTTTATTTATTTTTTTTTGAAAAATGAGCCCTTAAATCAGCCGAAGGGCCGATTAAGGGGGATATTATTATTTTTAATTAATTTTTGAAAATGAGCTCCAAATCGGCCGAAGGCGATAAAAGGGATTTTTATTCTTTTTATTTATGATGTGAAAATGAGCTCCAAATCGGCCGAGGCCGTAAAAAAGGAGGTTTCCTTTTTTTTCTTTTTTTTATTTATATTTGTTTGAAATTGAGCCCCAATCGGCCGAAGGCGTAAAGGGGGATATTATATTTTAAATTTAATTTTGTCGATAATGAACTCAAATCGGCCGATAAAAACAGGGATTTCTATTTTAATTGTATTAAAATGAGCCACAAATCGCCGAAGGCGATAAAAAGAGATTTATGTTATTTCATTCGTTTTTTTAAAAGAAATCAAAAACTTTTATAAAAAAATTTGATATTTTTTCCAAAATTGAAACTTAAAAAAATTCATATTTGAATTTTTATTTCAATTTCGAAGACGTTTTCGAATCTGTGATAATTCGCATCTGAAAATAATTCTTCTTACTTTTTCTAAATTTCTTAAATATTTCTTTGTTTGAAATTTGCCAATTCCTTTCATAAATTTTCAATTTCCACAAATTTTACCATTTTCTCGAAAATTTGACATTTTTTTCGAAATTTGACGATCAATTTGAATTCGACAAATTATTCTAATTATTGTTTAAAAATTTTTAATTGTCAATTTTTTCACGCAATCTTACATTTTGAAAGATTTGACAATTCTTCTTAAAAATTTAACATATTTCCCAAAACTCGACAATTCTCGAAAATTGACAATTATATACAATTCGATAATTTTGCCGATCGGTGCTCATTTTTCACAAATATAAATAAAAAGAATAAATCTTCTCTCTTAAAATTGTCCGAATTTAAAATTAAATTCTCTAATTTTTTAGAAAATTTGTCGAGTTTTTTGGGAAAATTGAAAATTTTGTGGAAAAAAATGACAATTTAAAATTTTAGAAAAATTGTCAAGTTTTAGAAAATTTTCGATTTTTAGAAAATTTTGTCGAATTTCAAATAATTGGCAAAATTTTCAGAAAATTGTCCAAGTTTCAAGAAAGTTGTCAATTTTCGAGAAAATTGTAAATTTGTGGGAAAATTTAAAAATTTTGTTGAGAAATTTTCGAATTTCAACAAAGAAATCTGTTAGAAATTTAAAAAAGTATATAAATTTTATTTTGATGCGAAATACTCAAAATTCGAAAAACGTTTTCGAATTTGAAAAGAAATTTCAAATGATTTTTAAAAAAGATAGACATTCTCTCAAATTTTTTATTTATTTCTTTTTAGTTTGGAATTTTGGAAAAAAAATATCAAATTTTATAAAATTAGTTTAGTTTGTTTAAAATGAATAAATGAAATAAAATCCCCTTTTAACTAACGGCCTTTGGCTGATTTTGGGCTCACTGTTTCAGAAAATCAGCATAATCCCTTTTATCGCTTTTGGCCGATTGGGGCAGCTCATTTTTCAAAAATATAAATAAAAACATAAACCACTTTTATCGGTTGATTTGGTGCTTATTTCAACAAAAAAAACATAACAAATCCCCCTTTTATCGGCCTTCGGCCGATTCGGGGCTCACTTTTCATAAATATAATTTAAAACATAAATCCCCCTTTATCGCCTTCGGCGATTTGGCCTCATTTTTCAAACAAATAAAATTAAAGGAATAAAATATCCTTTTCGGCTTTTCGGAGTCATTTTTCGGGGTTGCATTTTCAACAAATATGGAATAAAAATAATAAAAATCTCCTTTTATCGGCCTTCGGGCTATTTGTTCACTTACTTCAATAAAAAGCATCTAAAATCCAATTTTAGCGGCCTTCCGCCAATTTGGAGGCTCATTTTTTAACAATATATAATAAAAAACATAAAATCCACTTTTATTTCGGTGATTTGGTGCTATTTTTCAAACAAATAAATTAAAAGAATAAAATCTCTTTTATCGGCTTCGGGGCTCTTTTTCAACTTATATCAATAAAAGACTTTAAAATCCAATTTTAGCGGCCTCCGCCGATTGGGAGCTCATTTTCAACAAATATAATAAAAAGAATAAAATTCCTCATTCTTATTGGCCTTCGGAACAGTTTAATTTTGAACCCAAAATTTTCTTTAAAAGCAATAATTCGAATTTTCTGTAGTTACAAAAGTTGCTGGATTATGAAATATACATGGTGGTATATTTAGGAGTGTATAAACCGCAGCTTAAAAGTTTTACCGTATCTGTCAAATGCACCGACCCCTCTTTACTTTATATTCGGCCATATTCCCGAAGTGTCAATATCCCGAATGTGCCATTATTCCCGAATGGTGCCAATATTTCCGAATTGCCAATATTCTCAAAAATATTAGACGATTCTACTACAAATTCTTTGTGAGCGTCATAAATGACGTCATTCTCATTATTGTAATTTCTTTATGTTCTTTTTTGCCTTACAATTTTTTTCTATTGAGCGTTTGAACATTTTAAGAATTTTTTGAAATTTCTTTCCTGAGTCTTCTCTACAACAGGAAAAAAAAATTTGATGAAAAATTTTGCAGGCGTTTCAGACAACTTTAAAAAATGTATAAAAAATTCGAACATTTTCGAACAAAAATTTTTTTCAATTGTCTGAACGTTTGCAAAAAAATTTTAAAATATTTTTTTTCATTTGTAGAAAATACTCTGAAAAAAAATCCCAAATTCATTTAAAAAGTGTAATATACACCATCTATATAAGAAATTGTACAAACAGACTGTACACAGTAAGTTCGACAAGGCGGTTAATATTGAATAAAATATTTTTTGTCGATCAAACCGGGCATCCCCTTTTCTTACTTTTACGTTTTTTTCTCTCGAAAAATCGAGGTTTGGAGCCAAAAAATCATAATCCTTTGTTTAAACAAAACATGTGTTAATTTATTAGTAACCAGCCGTTCGAACTCAAAAACTACCGATTGGCATTTGTTTATAATAATTAAATACTGAACAAACGGCAAATAGCTATTTTTGATACGTGACGACCAAAAATTTTTCATTTTTTTTATCCATTTCCATCACAGTAGGCTCCGCGCAAGGAGCCGCGCCAGCTGCATATTATTAACCTCTAAGAAGTTTCAGACAATCCCCTCTTTTTTATAAGTCGATATAATGGTGGACAACCCTACTTATATACTCTTTTTAGAATTTTTTTTAATTAGTTGCTAATATTCCATGAAAAATCAAGTTTTTTTGGAAAAAATATGTTAGTTTTTCCCGATCTTTAATAAATAATTTCATGATTATACACATTATTTAAGCAAATATGGTTTAAGGGTACCACAGTGTAGGCATTGATTTTTTAACAAATTAATATTTTTTTCAAGCATCATTTTATCCATAGGATAAGTATACTACTATCAAATAAGATATTTTGAAATGTCACTCCCAGAAAATATTTTTGCTCTCAGATATTCCGAATACCAATTGTTTTGCATATTGCCAACTTTTCCTTAAAAACTGGTTGCTCTTAAAATTTTAATTCCCGATTGGGGTCAAAATTATCTTTGTCGGAAGTTAAGACTTTAAGCGAAAAATCGCAGTTTCAATCAACTCGTCATAAATTTTGAACCTCTGCATCTCGATTAATTTCAGGTGATATTTTTAGATCCATATCGTTGAATTCATTTTTCCATAATTGTTGGCGTTCACTTAAACTGGCTTGAGCCTTTAAAAAGGCTCTATGCCTCGAAGGTTTAACCGCGCTTAACGAGATGGTTGTGGGACGGTACAAACTGTCAATGGGAATTGCGAGATCAAAGATAGACCTTCATATGACAGTTACAACAATGTCCACGTCTACTATTGTCTGGCACCGTAGACAGCCTCCATAAATGTCTAAATCACTTAATACACCCCTTAAATATCTTAAATTTTAAGGCACGTCCATTTTCCTTTTTTTTTATTATGAGTATGTTGTCTTAATTTTCTTGGGTCGATTTTTTTTCACTGACTGAATTCTGTATGGCATTTCTTCTACAATGAAATCGTGGTATCCCAGTTATTAGACAATTTTCAGGTTTTCAAATTTTTAACTTATAATAACTCCAGAAGTTTCAAGGGAACACACACCGATTATTTCTATAAGTCGATTATTAATGGTGGAGCAGGCTAGAGTCTACAAAGAGAAACAAAAAACTTCATAATCTTTTTTTCAATATATTGATATCTAGATTATATTACAATTTATCAATTTACAAAATAACGGTTTTTCAAAATTTTCAGTAGGTTCCCCAGGTGTTTTTTTTGGCCAAATTTTTTTTCTCTGGTGAAGTCGTATATTTTTACAATCAATTGGTGGTATCCCGGTAATAACTCTTTAAGAGAAACAAAAACTTCAAATCGATTTTCTCCAGTATACAAAACAAAAGGTTTTCAATTTTTTGAGTAGGTGTCGGGTGTTTTTGGGAACCATTTTTTTTTCTCTGATGAAAACCTATATTTTTCTTAATTTCATGAAATTTTCCAGCTATATAACCGCATACGGCTAAAAAAAAGTTCAAAATATTTTTTTTTCAAGCCTGTTAGAAGCACGATTTCGGCCCGAATCGGTTTGATCTGTGTTGGCCAATTTTTTTCTGATTTTTAGCCCCAAAACTAAAAGTGTGCTCCGAAAATAAATAAAATCGGAGTCGCGTCGATTTTTGCTGTGCCTACCTTTACTTTAAGCCTCATTAAATCACGAATCGTCATCCCCTAAAGACTTAGGATTAGGTTTTTTAAAAAAAATCGTTTTCGGTAATTTTTTTAGATTTTACATGTGGTCGCCCGAGTCGGGAACCCAAATCAAAGTCTACGAAGCCGTATAAAGAGTTAGAGGGCTGATTTTTGGCCGTGAAATTAAGCGATTTTCGGTAACCCGTTTTTTTGCATTACGGTCGGTGTATTAATAATTACCTAGAGCTCAAGAAACAAATTTTCCCAATTTAATTTAATCTTTATATGAAAATATAGACGACTGCATTATAGGGGATACGTCTTTTTAATCTGAATACATGGTCAGAGAAAGCACTTTTTTGAAGGTCTCAAAAAATATTTTGTATGAGATAAGGTTAAATTTATCATTTTTGGGAAATAAAGCACGATTTAATAAAAAACTGAGAAAAAATAGAAAAAACTCTCAATACTGATTCTGGCACGGCACTGTTAAGCTGCACATAATATATTTATAGGTTCATTTTAAACAAATGTATTTATTTGCACGTTCGGTTATTCTATAATTCATAAGTGAGAGAGAATAAGGAATAATTTATAAAGAGAACTTTTTGTGTCGAGCAGATTGCTTAATTAGGCGAAATAGTTAAGCCATTGTTTCAGAATGAGAATCGGTCTCAGTTGCGCACAAATAATGCCCGATTCGCGATAAATTTTTTTTTGTAATTGCATCGTATTAAGTGAACTGCCAAGAGCAAATACACATGACTTCAGATTTAATGTTCCTTTTTGTTTGTTTCACAGAGGTTTTTTCAACGACAGATTACCATACCCTTGAAAAATGACTTTCAAAAAAATCGAGTTGTTCCTTTCGTGTATGTTGTCCTGGTCACAGTCTAGTACATTAAAAAAAGATTGTTGGTAGGTTAGAAGCATGTTTGAATAGGTGCTGGTGAAGCCACAGAAGATTCTGTCAGTTCTACTGATTTTTTTACTCTCGATATGAAGTAGTTGTTGAGTCTTCACCGATATGTACGATCGTCACAATCAGAACATTATTTGTAGCATAATTGCAATTTTGAAAATATCTTTTTTTTGTGTTCAACCGTGGATGAATTGCCATTATAAGTTTAACCGTCGAAAAAAGTATTTCCAGTTATATTTAGGGTGAATTGGCGGGACAAATTTTGTTGCTACATGTGAGCATCTCAACACTAGTGTTATGTGAGACAGAGAGTGTAATTTAAAATTTAGGGTTTTCGAGGTCCTCTCGACGTTTTTTCCGAATATTACCGATTTCTGAAAATTGCGATCACCGGACTTCTTTTTTTTTCTGAATTAAGCAAATTAAAGGGGGAGTATTTTTTAGAAAAATATTTTTAGACTTTGAATTGCCCGACTCCTTTGCCTCAACACGTAGTTAGTACGAATGGTGACACCGGTAAAATTCCACCATTTTGTAGTTTTGGGGAAACTGCCGTTTTATAAATTAGTCATGCAGTCCGTGGCTAAGGGTTTTCGATAATGTTCCAAATTTAGATCATTATTGGTGATAATGAGTGTAGTGTCCAAAAATTAGTCGATTATCAGTTGTTATTTTCCATTGTGAATCCTAGAATTAGGTCAAATTGATTAAGCATTTCTAAAAGCCCAATTTCTATCTTTATTAATCAACTAATATGTCGTCTACATATCTAATAATACGCTAAAATTGAGCCATTTTCAATTTCAACTTCTCTATAAGTTTCTGTCTCGAACATTGTGACAAAAAATGTTTGCTAACGAAGGTGACATTTTGAACATTCAAATGATTCTAATTGAGACCCTTAAAAGAGGTTATGGACCTATAAAAACATCATAAATAGGGCTCTCCTTGTGGCCAATAATAAGTAGTTGTTTACATTGACTACAGGGGTTTGAAATACCTTCAAAATTTAAATCGCTCCTATAAATAAAAGTTGCAAAATTCGGTCGATTCGATTTTGACCTTTAAAACTAAAGTTTTGAGTTTATTCAAACTGGTCAGTTTAACTCGAGGTGCACGAGGTCGTTCCTACGATTGCCAGTCACTTTTACTAGTATTAACATAAACGTGTCCTAAATAATATATTAGACATAATTTATGATGACACTGAAAAAATTTTCCCGAAAAAAACAAAAACGGTGAAATTTTAAAAGAAGTTTTAACTTAGGAGGTCTTAGTCCCCCTAGACAAGATTCAGAAAGACTTTTTATGGCTATCTTACTAAATATAGCACGTTCGAAGCCCAAATGGCTTTTTAGGCAAATAAATGGTGTATCTATGGGGGTAAAATGTCACCTTCGTTAGCAAACATTTTTTGTCCATGTTCGAGACAGAACTCTATAGAGAGTGAAATTGAAAATGACTCAATTTTAAGCGTATTATAAGATACGAAAACGACTGATAGTTGTATATAAAACAAAGATAAAAAAATTGGGCTTTTAGAAAGCTTAATCAATTTGACCCTAATGTAGGATTCACAATGGAAAATACAACTGATAATCGACTAAATTTTTGGACACTACATTCATTATCACCAATAATGATCTAAATTTGGAACATTTTCGAAAACCTCAGCACGGACTGCATGACTAATTATAAAACGGCAGTTTCCCCAAAAACTATAAAATTTGGTGCTTTTATGGTGAACTTTACCGGGGGTCACCATTTTACTACTACTGTTGAGGCAAGGGATCGGGCAATGCAAAAGTCTAAAATATTTTTTATAAAAATCACTACCCCCTTAAATTTGCTTAATCAGAAAATAAAAGAAGTCGTGATCGCAATTTTCAGAAATCGGAATATTTCGAAAAAAAACGTCAAAAGGACCTCGAAAACCCAATTTTGAAAATTACACTCTCTGCCTCAACATACACTTGTTTGAGATGCTCACATGTAGCAACAAATTTACACAAAATTTCACGCCAATTCACCCTAAATTAAAACTGGAAATACTTTTTTCGACGGTTAAACTCGATAATGTAATTCATCCACGGTTGAAACCACAAAAAAATATTTTCAAAATTGCAATTTATGCAACAAATATATTTGTCATTGTGACACATCGTATATCGGTGAAACTCAACAACTATTTTATACGAGAGTGAAAATCATACACATCTGTATAAACCACAGAATTTCTGTGCTTCACCCAGCATATTCAAACATGCTCTACCTACCAACAATCTTTTTTAAATGAACTAGGCGTTGACCAGGACAACAGTACACAAAAGGGACAACTCGATTTTTTTGAAAGTCATTTTACAAAGTAGAAAAAAATTAGCACACAAAAATACTCGAAAAATTTTCCGAGGATAATGTTAATCTGTCTTGAAAAACTTACTCTGAACAACAAGACAGAACATAAAATCTTGAAGTTCATGTGTATTTGCTTTCTCGGCAGACACTTAATACTGCAATTACATAAAAAAAATTATCGCGAAATCGGGCAATAATTGTGCGCTCCTGAGGCCCGATTCTCACTCTAAAAAAATGCGCTGACTATTTCAGCTAATTTGCAATTGCTTGACACAAAAGAATTCTCCTTATAATAAATATTATATCTCAAAAAAACCCTAACAAACATACATATAAGATTCGAATGCGTACCTTGAAAAACCAGGGAGGAGATACAGTCTGTAAAAATAATTCCGTCAGTTTTGTAAGTACGTTTCTGATTGGACGAGCCTCTTTCACTTTCGATATTTTTTAGGGATGCAAGATTTTTGTTCAAATATATCAGAAAAAGGTAATATTTAGTCCACGATTTGTACTTTTGCCGTCAATCTGGCCACTGAAAACTTTATTTTTTGCCTTAAGGGGGTACAGTTCGGTTTTCAAGAATTCTAAAATTTGGGATCTAACTAATTCGGGTAAAAAAATGACAATATAAATATTATTTTTTATTTTTAAAGTCAAGTTCGGCCAGGCGGCGCCTTCAAAGTACGTCAAACTAAAATCACATCTCCTCCCTGAGTTTCATCGGATTGTAGAATTTTTAATTGCCAAAATGATCCTAAAAAAATATCTTAAATCTCACCCAAAGGAAAATTTCAAATTTAATTCTGGTTCGTGAGATACATTTTTTTATCTTCCAAAATAAAAAAAAAAATTTTACAATTGCCAGATTAAAGAATGAAGCCTTTAATCTCATAACTAATTTGAATGTTAATATCGAATGCGAATTATGAAAAATTGCTTGATGTTGATTTAAAAAAAAATTTTGTTTCTCTATATTTACGGTCGACACATAATATATATATAAAAGCATTTATCTTTTATTTGACGATCATCTTATTTGACGATTATCTCCTGAAAAATTATAACTAACGGATTTTGGGAACTGCTTAGTATCGCGCAGCAAAAAGTTTTTCAAAGTACGAACGCCGCGCAAAAATAAATTTCTGTTTGTATTTATCAAAGCAGCTTTTTAGCGAATATTTGGCCTGCTGAGTGAGTTTGAACTCACAATATTTCGTTAATTCAAGAATTCAAAATAAATGTTTGGAGTCGCCTCTTCATAAAAAATCCCTTATAAATATGAGTATTTTCATGTTTTTTTAAAGAAAATGCCAAAAATTAAAAAACCGGCGACAATGTCGGTTTTGTAAAATTTACGAAAATTTCAAAGGGATTCAGGCGAAGAAAGTTTGGAGGGAGAGATTAGCTCAAACAGTTCAGATAAGTGAACTCAAGAGATATCCCTTTTGAACTTCCAATAATCAGCATATTTCAAATATAAACAGAAACTCAAATAATTCTAGTAGTTTTAAGATTTTGATACCTCGAATTATTTAAATTTTACACACGACATTGAATGGACAATTCTGATGAAAATTTAAATAATTCTGAGCGTGCAAATTTTTTGGAAAATTTGAATAATGCCGAAACTGGTGCGATTTTTGATTAAAATGCCGAACGAGCTAAAGAAATGTCCAAAAAAATAGAATTAAGAAAAACAAACAAATTTTAACCGAATTTCCATATCAAGTCCAAAATTCAGATATTGTATCTGTTCCAGCATATAAAGAAGATTCGAAATAATATCGCTTAAGATTAAGGGTATCCCGGTTCCTACATTTTTCTGCAGATATTATGCCATAAAAATGCATCAAATCAATTGTTTATGTTTTTAACGCTAAAACAACCCAAATGACAACAAAAACTTTTTCGAAAATTTTGCGTTTTTCGATTTTTTTCTAAGTATTATTCTCAAAATTATGTTCAAAAAATCTTTTTGTGTCAATTTGACCACTAAGACTTTGAAATTTCAATCATGCCGTAAGCCAACTTTTCTGCTCAGTGTTTTTCTCAGCTTTCTTTTGAGCCTACTTTCGAAAACAAATCGAAGTACGTTTTTTCCGAAAATTTTTCACGTGACCTTGAAAAATTCATATTTTGAGATATTGGGGTTCGAAAAAAAAAACGCTTCCACAGAAGTTTTATATTGCTTTGAGCTTCCTTGTGCAAAAATCTGAGGTTAATTTTGAAATATAACTTCGGAGGAGATAGAATTTTTGATGAAAAATGTCAAAAAAACGATGGTCTATCGCATATTCTAAGAAAAACTAAAGCCCTTATCGAACAACCTTATCGACAAAAACGCTTCCACAGAAATTTTGTATACTAATTATGCAGTTTATGTTAAAATTAAGGTTTATTTTAAAATATAACTGTTTCGCTAATGTGTCTGGGAGTGTATTCATGCACAAAAGTTTTGACACATGTTTTTCGCAAGACGAAGGCTAGTTTCACAAACTGGCTAATCTGAATAATTTACTTGAAGCCGTGTTTGGCTAATATTTTATCGAGAATATGTCAAATTAGGGACCGGGATACCCTTTAACTTAGTTTTATTTCAGATAAGCTCAAAACAATTTTTCTTGATAACCAGACATCCAAATTTCAATTCTTTGATATTTATGAGATGATCAGGCTTGATTCTCAAATCTGGCCAATTGTAAATTTGGTTTTTTTTTTTGGAAATAATTCACGAACCAGAATCAAATTTAAAAATTTTCCTCGGTGAGATTTAAGATAATTTTCTTAGGATCATTTTGCAATTAAAAATTCTACAATCCGATGAAAACTCAGGGAAAAGATGTGATTATAGTTTGACGGACTTTGGAGGCGCCATCTGGCCGAACTTGACTTTAAAAATAAAAAATAATATTTCCATTGTCATTTTTTTACCTCAATTAGTTAGATCCCAAATTTTAAGAAAATTTTGAAAACCGAACTGTACCCCCTTAAAATGCGATGACCACTCCCTTGAAGGTCCTGATGGTCAGTCTTTTCTTTTTAGTAATAGTCTCAACATTCTTTGAACTTGTCCGTCCAAGAGTTAACAATAATGTTTACCGAAAACTGAAGTTAGATTGTCAAAAAACTAGGAATAAATTTTAAGTTTTTCACAGTATACGTCTGACTTTTGAATTTGAAAATGTAATTTAGCTTGTTAGTTTTTGAAAAGCATAAATGGTGGCTAAATAACATTCTCAAATTCAGCCAAAGAAATTCGCCAGAGCTAATTCTGCAGTGTATTATGTACAATGTTCACACTCGGTGAACCAAAGAAAAAGTATAGATAGTCTGGGAATCTAACCCAGGTGAAGGATTCATGGCTAGTTACGTTATCACTATGCTAACTATTCTTACTGAAGTGGCTAGAATATGTCCAATATAGCTCAAAACAGCTCAGTTTGAACTTTATTATTGCCAAATTGTGATCTTACCCAATGTTTCTCGCTCACTAACTGGTCCAAATTATTACCGATTCGAATTTAAATGGAGAAAAGTAATGCGTATTACCCAAACCAAATAAAGCCAAACTTTTAATTGTAATTTAGTTGTTTTTTTGATCTAGAATTCTGAAATGTAAATATCAGAAAGTTTCCAATTTTACTCTTTTAGATATTTCAAAACCATAATAATTCGAAGAAATTTATCAAACCGTATATAGAATAGTAAATTTAAAAGTTTTTTCTTAAAAATCTGCCCTTTTGAGCTATCAAAGAAAGCCTATCTTTAATAAGCTAGAGTTAAAAAACGTCTTCCAAAATTGTACCAGTCAGGGATACATTGACCACCTACAACAAAAAAAATATAAAAATAGTTTATATAAAGATATATCGATCACGGCGGCCATAAGGACATTCTAACCACGATTAATTCTCAGCTTAAAAAATAAAGGCAGCGAAGAGGCAATATTTTAAATTTTGGGCGGCCAAAAACCGTAGTAGGTATCGAGAAACGGTTTTTTGTATCCGATAGCCAGCCAAACTTTAATCAATAAAAAAAAATTAGATTTTCAGCTTCTACCGGTTCACCGGTAGTCAGCTGAAAACATCGGTTATTGGCGGTTTAAAGAGAACTAATCATATTTTGACACCTGACACCAGCTGGTGGAGTAAAGAGAACTTTTTAAATCTCGGAACTGAGACATGATAGAGACCTGAAATTATACTTATTCGGGTAAATTTTCCGGAGGAAATTTTTGGCAATATTTGTTTTGACACCTCACACCACCTGGTGGACTAAAGAGCAGTTTTTGTATCTCGGAACTGGGACGTCATAAAGAGCTAAAATTATACTTATGTGGGTTACTTCTCAAGAGAAAATTTTTGGCACTATTTGTTTTGACACCTGACACTACCTGGTGGAGTAAAAAGTACTTTTCGAATCTTGGATTTGGGACATAGAGACCTGAAATTATACTTATTTGGGAAACTTTTCAGGAAAAAATTTTTGCCAATATTTGTTTTGTCACCTGACATCAGCTGGTGGAGTAAAGAGAACTTTTGAAATCTCGGAACTGAGACATAATAGAGACCTGAAATTACACATATAGGGTCAAGAGAATATTTTTAAATTATTTTTTGACTCGTTTTGTACTGAATGTGGAAACATGCAGAAAAAATTGATAAATGAAATAAATGCTTTTAATATCAATCTACTATAAGCACCTGTTTTCGTAGGCTTTTGGTGAAATTAGTTGACCAAAGTTATTACGTTTTCGACCAGTTATTCGACTCATTATTCAACTACTAAACATTATGAAAAAAATTAATTTAAGGCGTTTCCAATTTTCATACACGTGGTTGCCAAGCGCGCAATATTGTCTTGACTTCGAAAATTGAGCAAACTTTGCGCAATTTTCGTTGTCTTTACAGCTAATAAATAATGGTTTGCATATACAGGCCCCATATCTCATATAAATTTTTTCTCTCTCGATTTTTCCATTTTGAATAGAAAGTTGAAATACATGCGACTTTCTACATCCACTTATGGTTTTATATTTTGGTAAACCTGAATGTTAAATAAGACGGTTTTTTCGATTGACAAATTTTAATTATACAGTAGAATGACTTTAACAGGACAACCAAGTATGACTAGAAGCGAGCAAAAATGCTTTTATATATGAAATATATTGATACATTATTGGAGATGACCAAAAAATTAAAAATGCAAACCTGAATTAAATAAAATTTTTGGCTAAAAATCTAGTAAAAAATGACCAGGAGCCCCCGTAATCGATATACTATGATTTAAATTTGATTTTATTGGAAATTATGGAACAATGAGTCTAATTTGACACGAAAATCATAAAAATTTTGCAAAATCTTAGCTGTTTTTATAGACAAAAATAACAGTGAAGTCCGTCTAACAGGACGCACCCTATAAATATCAAAAGTACTTGACCGTACTAAAGAATGCCGTGTTTTATGCTAAAATAAAGAACTTTTCGCTGGACAGTACTATTAATATTTATTGGTTAAATGATTAAGTTTCCGTCCTATTAAAAACACTGTATAATAAGCCCTTGACTCAGTATTTAGAACCCCATCATCACAGTGGAAGCATCCTAATCTTGCCAAATTTGAAATTTCAATCATGGTATCGGGCAAAAAGTTTGTTTTCTTAAGGGGGTACTCATCATGGGAAAACACGATTTTGTGTTTTTTTAGGGCAAATATCTTCAATACTACACATTGTGGAACCCATAAGTTAAAAACAATGTAATATTTGTTCTAAAATCTTACATCCAGAATCATAATTAAAGATCACTGATTGCTCGACCAATCAGGAAAGAACTTCAGAATAGAGTCATTTTTTGTCGCAAAAAGCCTATTTCTCCGTGAGTTTTGAAGGTAGGACACTTTTTTGTAGCTTTTATTAACAACGAAATACGTACGCAGGTCTGTTACTATCGCTTTTAAAATTTTGAAATAAATTCGCTCCAGAATTGCCAAAAAACGTTTGAGCTGATTTTGAGGGTCTCGCACAAAAGCCTATTTCTCCCTGGATTTTTTAGTAGCACAATTCAAACCTGTATAAATCAAAAGCTTGTGAGTTTGTGGAGAGCTGTTACTATCGGAGCCAAAATTTCGAAGATTTTTTCTTTTTCAAAACTGTACTTTTAAGTCCTGAAAATCCATAAATTTCAATTAAAATACTTTAAATCAAGACAAGATATTTTCAAACTGACTTAAAAGTACTTTCCTAACGCTGTATTGGGTTGACAATACCATAAGCTTATTTTAAATTATCCATATTTTTAGAAAAAAACTATAAGAATAAAATTCAGACATTTTTTTTGAGCCTAAATTCATGAAGGATACCCCCTTAAGGGCAGCCAAGTAAAGTTGAGCTTGGAAATGTGGGCTGCTAAAAGCGGCGTCGTGATCACTGATTTTGGTTAAGAATTTGTTGGGAAAAATATATACAAAAAGACATTTTTATTGATCAACTTTTCTATACGAGATTTATCATTTTCAGGTTTCATGTTATTTTGAACTTCAGAATTTTACATACAAATCTCAAAATTAAGCTATGAATGTAAAAAACTAAATTTTTTGTGCAATTTTTACTAGCTGTTCAAAATCTTTTAATTTTTTTATGCGCAAACAAGCCTTTTTGTTGGTATTGTTAAATAAGTTAACTTATTCTTAACAATGTTTTTCACCGTTGAAAGGCTAAGAAAGGGAACAGCCATTTTCGCCAGAAAATTTCAAGCAATCACATCCACGAGATGTCTGAGATAGCGACGCTGAATTTCGATGCCATCAATAACTTTTACATTGCGTGTTCGGTCGCCTTGGCTGGAATTTCATCAAGTTCAAAATAGTTTTCGTCTTTTTGACGTCAAAACCGCCTTTCAAGCGTTATTTGTCACGGCTAACCTTCATTTCCTTTGCCAAACCTTTAGCGGGACTTTCCAGCAATAAACCACCCTGTAAAATTTCTGTGACAGAATTTTTTTCCCATAAAAATCAATTTGAATGGTCTCACAAATGTAGGGATCTAAGTATTTTTTGAGATGTGAAATGGTCGCTTAGAAAATACTTGAAAGTATTCACGCAATTGTTTGCTGAATCGAGTTCATGTCCAGAAAAGTTCTCCTATAGAAAGAAAATAAAAAACAATACATTTTTTAAATAAGTGGTACATGCAGAATACCAAAAAATTGCCCCCAGGTGGTGTCTGGTGTCAAAATAAATGATGTCAAAATTTTTTTCTTGAAAAGTTACTCGCAAAACCATAATCTCAGGTCTCTTTGATGTTCCAGTGCCGAGATTAAAAAAGTGCTCTTATTATCACTAGGTGGTGTCAAAATAAACAATGCCAAGAAATTTCTCTTGAAAAGTTACCCACAGAAGTATATTATTAAGTTTGAATTATGATCAGTTCTCTTAAAACCGCCAATTACCGGTGTTTTCAGCTGACTACCGGTAAACCGGTAGACGCAAAAAATCTAGTTTTTATTCATTGGTTAAAGTTTGGTTGGCTATCGGATACAAAAACCGCTCTGGCTGCCCTTTAATATCAATTTGGTTAAATTGTCCTTGTGGCCGCCCAAAAATATCAATATGGTTAAAATGTCCTTGTGGCCGCCCTAAAATATCAGTTTGGTTAGAATGTCCTTGTGGCCGCCCCAAATTCAAAATAATGCCTCTTCGCTGCCCTCATTTTTTAAGCTGAGAATTAATCGTGGTTAGAATGTCCTTATGGACGCCGTGATCGATGTGCTTGTAAAAATCCAAAAAACGGGCTGAAAATTGTTTAATTAGGAAACGCCCATTCACTTTATAATCTCACTATAGGCAAATTCTTGACTTATTTCTCCATAAAAATTTAGCGAAAGATATGTAGGCAAATTCTAGACTTGCAAACTAATAACGTGAACTTGAAGTTTCTGTACGTACATTTTTAAACAAAACTGCTTGATAATGAATTAAAGTAAAATTCAAAAACGTTCGCAAAAATATGAGAATATATGTTTGTATTTATTTTAAGGACATTTCAGATACATTTTACGATACAGTGAAAAATAAACAGAAAAAAAGCATTGAAAGTCCAAAAGTTTTAGCGGAATTGCAATAAGCACCAATTCGACATAGCATAAGTGAGTTTCATATTTAAAACCCTTTGAATTAATTACTACTAGAATCAATCAAATTTTACCATGGATAGGGCTCCCGAGCAAAAAATAGGTACTCGATAAAAAAATCATATTAACCTGAAAATTAAGGACCTAGGGTAGTTTTTGGCGCTGAGAACCTTTTTATCGGGTAGCTTATTTTTTGCTTGGGTGAGAATTTGAGTAAACAATTCCTCGATATGAGGCCATGATGGTCCTGATTCAGGATTCCTGATATTATGCGGTCTGGAAATTTTAAACCAAAAAATTTAACCTCCAGTTTTTAAAATGATGAAAATTGGAAAAAATTCTAGAATTATAATTTTTCGAAATATATCTTCAAAAGTCATCAGGAAAAACTTTATATGAAAAAACCAGTGAAACAATATTAATTCTGATGATTTTTAAATATGTTCCCAAACTCAGGGTTATTTCCGGACATGAATGATCTGAACAAAAATAGTAGCGGGGATCTCTTGATCAATGAAAACGGGATAAATCAAATTTTGACCGGTCAAATTTAATTAAATGACGGGAATACTTTATTTTCAGTCAAATTTTATCAGTATATTTTCTATTAAAAACGTTTAATTCAAAAATTAACAAATTATTATCCTTTGGTCATATTTGGATGAAAGCCATCGCCTTTTTGAATAAACTTACAAATACGCCTCTTGTTTCCATACATCCGACATTTGGTATCATGCTCAAAGGTCGCAAATATGTAACGATACAACCCCTTGCCATGGTATAAGTGGTGGTACCGGGGGTAATACAAAACTCGTAGCACAATTTATTAACATAGGTACTACACCGAGGCCTCGCGAGGGTATACTATGATTATTTCTAAGTTAGAAGCGCGGCGCGCAGAGGACCAGAGAGGGTAGTACGTGATAAGTGCAGTACTTTTATTGTATTATAAAAATTGTAAATATTATATTGGTGTCGTAGCTCAACTAATAAGATCGCTCAGCAGATCATGGTTAGGTCGTGGGTTCGGTCCGCGGTGGTGATCTAACTTTTTTTTAAGGGATAATCAGGGAACTGACCTGGGATTTTTAGGGACAATATTTTTTGAAATCATACATTTTAAATTTTAGAAAGAACGAGCGGACCTGGGATTTTTTTATGAGAGATAATCAAGGAGCGGGCCTTGGATTTTAAGGACTCGTATTTTAAAAGCATACATTTTCAATTTCAGAAAAAGGGAGCGGGCCTGGTATTTTTTGATCCGACCCCTTGAAACGCAAAATATGCCTCAAAATGAAAATTTCAAGATGCATCATGTTTAACCCTTGGAGGCTCCAAAGCCGAGTTTTCGGTCCGACGTTAAATGCCAGTTAACCCCCCTAACAAACAAAAAATCGCCCCCACATGAAGATTTCAGCATTCAAAATATATCAATTTAAATTTTATAAAATATTAGCCTTAAATTTTTAAAAAAATCGCATCAAAATCGTCATGCAAGAATTTCAAACCTCTTTGAAAATCTCTACTCTGTACCAATTTCAGTAGTAATCTCTATCATTTTTCGGACAATTGTCAATAAAAATTCTTGCATTTTCACAAAAATTAATTTTGATTTCAAACTTATTAATGTTTGAATCATTATAATGCTAAAGGGCAGTGGGCAAATGGCAGCTGCTGATTTTGATGAACCGATTATTTCCTTGATAAATAATCCGGCTTGATTATCTCCTAGGGATAAAAGGAATGTTTGATAAAAACAGCGGGAGTGTATTTTTCACAATTCATTTAACTTGTCTAGTACTATAATTACCACGTACTACATTGTCCGCGCTTTACAAATAACCATAGTACACCTCAAGTGTAGTACCCTGTTTTAGAAATGTGCTACTAGTTTTGTACTCGAGCCGGTAGTACCCCCTTCTCATTTTGTTTCGGTATTTAACTGGGCACACCCTAAGTCGCATTTGTCATTTATCGGTAGAGTATTTAGGCCTTTCCAGCAAGCGGAATTTTCGTCGGTAGAAGTACATTCATAACATTTATTTGCGAAAACATTACCAAAAAGAGTCGCCAAAAGGAGGGCACGTTAATCCGCCAAAAAAGTATCCGCCAAAAAAAATAATTTTGAATCGGAATTCATTCTGCATTTGAAAATGACTTATCCAATTTGGTTTTAAGATAGCTCAAACTAAGCACAAATATCTAGTAAATAATAAAATAAAAAAAATGGTCCGAATTGAATTATTTCTAAATTTTTTTCTGAGATAACTGAAATTATTGAATTATAATTAAATAATTTCAATTATCTCAGAAAAAAAATTAGAAAAATAATTTTATTCTAACCAATTATTTTTCATGTTATTATTAACTATATATTTTTGCTCAGTTTGAGCTATCTAAAAACTGAATCAGATGAGTCATTTTAAAATGCCGAATGAATTTCGATTCAAAAATATTTTTTTTGGCGGATAATTTTTTGGCGGATTAACGTGCCCTCGCCAAAAGAACAATAAGAAACTAAATTTTTTGTTTTATTTTTAGTTATCTTTATGTATTATATCTCATACTGGTTGAGTTTTCAATTTCTTATGGCTTTTACTGGACTACAGGTCTAGGGTCTAATAAAAAAGGCGAAGAAGGGAGAATTGCCGTCTCTTTTTTGAGTCCACTCAAAACCCTATGAAAAATAAAACTCAACCTTCATATTTATTAAGACAATTGGCTGACAGATCGTGACTATTCGAATTATGCGAAATAAGATAATATGATCGGATGGCCGCTAAAATATAAGCTGATTACAATAAATATACTAATTAGAATTGGAAATAAAACAAAAAATTTAATATATTCTGTTCACCTTGTTATTTTTCAGTGTCCTGAAGATGGCATAAAGCCAAAATATCGACAAATAAAAATTTCCTATGAAATTTTGATTATTATAAAAATCTCAAAAAAAGAATTATTAGACGGATATGGATAGTCGTTTTATTTATATACATGATGAAATCATTTTTTGATGTTTTCAAAAATATTTCGTATCAAAAAAATTTAAATTTCTTGATTTTTGTGCATACTTTCTCAACGGTTAATGACATAATTCGGAAACGTCAATATCGCCGAAACTTTTTCTCAAAAAAATTCGGCGATATTGGTTATTTTCGGCGATATGGAGACAGAAATAATTTGTTGTAGTTTTTCAATTTTAAACAGGAGTTTTACAGTTATTTTGAATGAATTGAATCACCAAAATTCATAGAATTAAGTGCTCCACCAAACTTAATCAAATAAAAGTTGATAAGAGTAAATTTGAGAAATTTGATCTTGAAAATGACGTCATTCATGACGCCCACAATGAATAAGCAAAATAAATCTCAAAAAAAATCGGCGATATGGGGCATTTTCGACGATATTGGCACTTGAAGTATTTTGACTAAAAATCGTGAAATTGCGTAGGTTTTTTCGGCAAATTTGGCGATATTAGGTCGGCGATATCGGCCCCCTGTGTACATTTATATTTATTTTGTAGTACAAAATTTGTACATATAAGTTAAGTAAGACGATAAAAAGTTTTATTGATAAATTTGATATTCTTCATAGTAAAATATTTGTAAATCTTACTCCTTAGAAACAATATACAGAACGGGCCCGATATCGCTGCTTAATTTCGCCGAATTTGCCGGAAAAACCCATGCAATTTCACTATTTATAGCTAAAATGCTTCCAGTGCCAATATCGCCAAATGTGCTAATATAGCCGATTTTTTTGAGATTTATATTACAAATTACATTGTGAGCGTCATGAATGACGTCATTTTCGGGATGGAATTTCCTTAATTCACTATTTTCAACTTTTATTTGATTGCGTTCGGTGAAGTATTTAATTCTACGCATTTTGGTGATTCACTTCATTAGAACCTATAATAGGTTACCTATTGTGAAACTCCTTATAAAATTAAAAAACTGTTTGCTATAGCACGTCATTTTCGACGCCTACACGTTTTTATTTTTTGAACGTGCAAATATCGGCGAAATTGCTCAATTTCGCTGAAATATTCTTTTCAAAATATTGGGCCCCCTGAATAATTTTTAATTTAGTATTTTGTCAAAATTCACTAATAAACAAAACCTTAAAAATAAAAGTTTGTTCCAAAATCTATTTCTTATGACGCGGTCACTTGATAAAAAGCTTGTCTTCGTTTGACTAATCAAGCAAGATTTCAAAAAGCATTAAAAATTCAGTAATCAATGATTACTAATCATCCAATTCTTTATGAAGTCATGAGGTAAGATAAAATATCTTAGATAATGCCACTCAAAGGTCGGTTGATTTCTTTACAATGCAAAATTTTCATTTATCAAGATTCTGAGAATATATTTTTGCCGATTTCGCTTTAATTTCTTATGTTAAAATAAATTAGTTAATCTGTAATAAAAATAGACAAAAGTTCGACAATTATCAACGTTCATGAGCTATTCATAAGTATGAGAATTAACCATTTGTTCCTATGATTTATAAATTTTCTATTTAGAAATAAAAATAATCGAAATAAAGATGATTCCAATTATTTTATTTTTTGCTAGTTTTTGCAGGGCAGAAATTGGTGATTGGGAAGGGGTCTATAAAGAGTCGGATAGTTTTGGTTGTAAAATTAACCGTAATTATAAATAATTCGAAAATAATCTTCGAATTATAGTTCAAAAAACGGAACTTTGTTAAAATGATGATGATTTTTTTCCGTCAAAATAATTTTATACTGTACAGTAAATAAGGTGTCCAAACTGTTTACATTCTGGCTTATGAAAACGACTAATCCGATTGAGTTCTTTGATAGTTCAATAGGACCATACATATTCAGAGCTAAATTCAACAATAATAATTAGTCCGAATCGGATTATTTCTCCAGATTTTTTCAAAACTTTTGCGAATAAAAATTTTATCATTATAATTTTTTGAAAAAAGTTAGAAAAATTGTCCGATTCTTTTTTTGTTTGATTGTTAAATTCAAAATGTGTGGTCACTTTGAGCTCCTTTAGGACTCAATCAGATGAATAGTTCACAAAAACCGAAGTGCAAACGGTTTGGACACCGAGAAAAAGAGTTGTTGGCGCTAGAGAGCGAACATTAACCTGGTTTATTCGAAAATCGTTCTCACGTAGAAAAAAAGAAGGTAAAAAAACAATTCCCGATAGAAGAACATTTTGTCAAGATAATCGGAAGTTCTAGTTTGAGTAATTATTTCAACCAAAATATAGCTATTTCGAAAAAGAGATAACTGTGTTTCAAAATTATCAAAAATACACACTTCGAAATTTCAACTCAACCTGTAACAATTTACAAGCTTCAGTCGACTGTTCTGATGAATGTGATAATAAACTTTGGACATGTATCACTCAATGTATAGAAGATGAAGGACTTGATTTATCTGAGACCGAATGTCTTCACGAATGTGGCCGAGAAGAATATGGATGTATTGATTGTGAGTTAACCTTAAAACAACACTGAGAGTGAATTAAGAGTGGTAAATCTTTTTAATTGAATTCTGCGTGGGTGGCAAAACATGATCAAAACGTGAGGTCTCTCTGATTTGTAATGAAGTACAAAAAACCCCCAATTTACTGAATTGAATCTCAAAAACTTGAAATCAACAAAAAATTTAAGTTTCAATCATAATCAAGCAGTACTTTGCTCAAACTGAAGTCACAAAATACTAAGACATTGTTGAAAATGTATGTTAGATTATAAGTGGTGCGACTTATTTTGTTTGCTGATGCGACGTTAAACGTGTTTTTTTTTGAGAAAAATGGATAAAATTAGAACCGGATACATGAACGTTCTTACATAGTTTTTTTTGAATCACTTAATCATCCTCTGCCTCCAGTGTTTATTATGGATTAAATAAAATTCATTCAGATATTAAAATTTTTTGAGATTTCGATGTTTTCATTATTGATAACTTGTGTTCCAAAATTATTGTGGTCGTTTAACTCCCGTAGTGTCTTTGGCACCATCCGTGGTGCGATGGCCTTTAATCGCAATTCAGGACCCTTAATTATGTATGAATGATAATTTACAAAGTGATCGACTATTCGGATAATTGACGTTTGTGCGGTTTTTTTCGTAAATTTCCACTGTATTAAAGTACTTATTTTTTGCAAAAAATATAAATCATCCAAAAAAGCCTTCGAGCGGGATCAAAAAAAAATTCTAAGGAATAAGGTTGGTGAAAGTAGTACTGTTTTTTTTCAAAAATTGCTTAAATCAATTTTTGAAAAAAGTGAAGTGGTTCTTTAGAAGTTTTTAAGACTTTTTTTCCATAACACCAAAGTCCAAAAACGATCACGTGACCTTTAAATTAGGAAATAAGGTTTTGGTTTAAGTAAACAAATAGTGATCAAATTACGCCGAAAAATTTTTAGATTATTTCGTCAGGTGATTTTATTCTGACTTTGGTGTAAGGTGAAAAAAGTCTTAAAAACGTTTGAAGTTGAACCTGGAATTTTTTTGACGTAATTTGAGTACTTTTTCAACTGTACTAGTTTTTTTCAAAAGTACTCAAATCATGTGGAAGACCCCTTAAAAGATCGTAACGAATTTTCAAGACTTTTATTGCATTACAGTATGGTCTCCGGTTTAAATAAAGCATTCGAAGTCAAAACTTCCGAAATACTGATTACAGAAGAATGCGTAGGCGAAAGAAAGAAGAGAAGAAATCACGAAAAATAATTATTCCAAAAAAATTTAAGACTCATTTTACATGAGAATGATGATAAAACATTCCATTTTTTTTTGCAGATGCTCTACCCAAATTGGTGACGGTTAAATATTTTTAATTTGAAAATGTTAAATTAACCCTTAATTCGTCTTATTTATGCATTTGTTTGTGAGAATTGGCAAAAATGAGACAGTTTTTAATTTTCTAATTCAAATTTGATGACTTGTTATAAACTTTTTTAACAAATTGTTTATTATAGGTCTGTAGAGAATTTTTTGAATAATATGATTATCATTGTAAAAATATATGTTGATAATGAATCTTCGGTTATAATGGTTAATTCAAACGCAACACCACGGATGGTGCAAAGACACTACGGGTCCAGAGATTGTCGGCCACTACGGGAGTTAAACTCGTTCAGAACAATCATATCTTGCCTAATTTAGTCTTATTCAGCGTGTCCTTGTTATACTGGATGTCCCAAAGGTTGTCCTTGTGAAACGTATCCATGTGAGCCCAGGTCGTGTGAAGATCAATACCTAGATGAAGCTTTAACCTGTACCACTGGATGTATAGGCGATCAAAATAGCTGTCTGGCCAAATGTAGTTCTTTCGATGTTGTGGTAAGCAAAATTATTAAACATGTTTATAAAGTTATGTATTGAAGCCAATCGGGATCAGGACCACAATGAATAGATGAGACCAAAAATATAAACAGATAATTAACTAGTTTACCTGAATATGGATTAAGGGCCCTCAGTAGACAAATTGTGACTATTTGAATAATACAAACAACGCGGGATACAAGCACTCAATCAGTACCCTGGATTGCAGAATAGGCCGATTTCAAAAGTTAGATTTGAGCAAATTCAATCAATGAAATGCACAGATCACAAAATTTTCAAGTAGTCACGATCTGTCGGCTAAGGGCCTTCAATTCATAAACATTATGAAACATACTTATGGTTTTGATTGATAAGAATTTTAATTTGAAACTTTAAAAATATAAAACCAACCCTATATAGATTTTAGAAAGTTTAATTATTGTAGAAATTAGGCACCAAACATAAATGCTATATTTCCAAATGAAAGCTGAAGCTTTATACAGGACCCTATGGTGTGTTTTGATACAGACCCTGCTGTGGTATACTGTATACTTGTTCATTTAAACTTTCTAGAATCTATAGATATTTTAAAATTAATTTTTTATATATTTGTTATTAAAAACATCAGAATATTTGAAAATATTCAGGACTTGAATTTCAGGTTAATTTTTTATATTCTCTGTTTTAAACTACTTATTGTTGTCCTGAAGATGCTCATTCGCAAAATATTAACTTTCAAGGATTTTCGATATACACATGTACAACTTTTTTCAAGCAACATTTTAGACATATTTTATATATATTTTATAATTACGAAAAATAATCAGATTTTTTAAGTGCTTTGACGCATGTCAAAAAACTTTCAATCAATGTATTACGGATTGTCCCTGTAATGCTAATAATGAAGGAGCTGCACAATCAAGAACTTTAATTTTATATGGAAGTGAGTATTTAGAATTTAAATGAACCATTTTGAGAAAGATGACTCATCCACATAAAATGGTTTCACCAAACTAGCTTTTCCAAATTTCGGCCATAAGGACTAAATTATGCGAGATTACGTTTATTGTTGGCAGTGACTTCATTTCAACCTATTGGTTCAAACTTTTGGTTCATCGAAAATAAAAGATAAATCCAAGTTATAGTTTGATAGATTATTATCTTGTTAAACTGGTCAGAAAAAATTATTTTTTAATTTATTTCAATGAAACTCACGAGCGCCTCTAGTTGAAATGATAAAAAATGGGTGCATGGACCATGCAGCATGGTGGTCGAGTTGTCATTTTCAAAGATCAAAATTATCAATATTTTTTATGTTTTCCAAAACCAGTATACTTTTTTTTGTGAAAAATAAAATCAAGCTCACGAGCGTCTTTAGTAAAAATTAGAGTGCCTTTGTTTTCGGGATTAAATACTCTGATTATCGTCATCCACATAACTAATAAGCTATTGATCAAACAACAGATTTCTAATTACCATATCTCATCATTTAACTTCAGACATGGCGCGCATTTTCACTTGGTATAGTGACAACAATGAACAGATTCAAACTCTCACTCCACCAAGTGGTCCAAAATATTTTGATTTTGGAACTCATTCTGTCGGAGAAGGATGTCATGTTTTCTATAGGAATCTCCACTATTTTATTGGTGGAAAATTTGATCAAGATGGAATCGGAATTTTGGATCCTAATTCTTGCAAAATTGAAGATGTAGGATTCAGAACACCCGCACCGATGAAAGACCACAGTTGTACTGTCTATCAAGATTATATTTGGATGTGCGCGTCTTATGATGATCCCAAAAGATGCTATACGTAAGAAGTTATTTATTTTGTTATTTCAAATAATGTGTTGTTTTATTGGAAATGCAGTTCAGTCTTCGCTCCCTTAGTTGATCAAATTTGTCATTCTAGGCACTCGTGCACCACTCTAACACTTTTTGTCATTCGCGCTAAAGTCGTGCGTTTTGGGGCTACCCGAGCCAGCAGATCAATATCATTTTTGTGAAATAACTTTTAACTGAAATTTGCTTTGTTTTTTAATCTGGAATTTTAAAATGTAAAAATAGAAATAATGTAAGTTGAAACTTTTGTGATATTCCAAAAACTATAATTATTCGAGGAAATCTGTAAAAAGTTCTGTGGGTTTCATACTGAGTATATAAGCAGAAGTTTATATAAGCAAAAGTTTAAAAACACCTTCAAAAACTTGAGCTAGTAAATTGAGCTGTAATAAGGAAGTTTGAAATAGTGAGTGGTTTATCAGTAAGAGAGCAAGGACTGTAAATTTTATCGATTTACGAAAAATAAGTTTAATTTTACAGGTTTAATGGTGGTGGTTTCTTGCGAAAGATGGAGACGTCATCCCCACATGTATACGGTACCATGCAAAGTGCGCCAGGTTTTGGTATGGTTATCGTTGGTGGTACAAGTTCGGGTTCTTCTACCGAAATTTCTGTCGATGGAACCGAATGGGTTGGAGGAAAAAGTTTCTAAAAACTAAATCTCAAAATTTTTAAAATTTTTGTGTATTTTTCATACTAATTTAAAAATTTTTGTAACTACATTTTGTAATACCTTCATTTTTAATGTTTTGATAAGTATTTTGTTGAAACTTTCAAAAGGGCCAAATTACCCCTATTCAAGTAATGTTGGGCCCAGTTCGGTTGTAGTAAATGGAAATATCTTGGTTTTTGGTGGCACAGTTGCAAAAAATGCCGCATACGAGTTAACCGTTCAAGGTCCAGATTGCGTAGATAATGTTCTGCATGAAGGGTGTGATTTGGTATGGAAAAATATGGGGTCCATGATTGGAACAAGGAAAGGAATTGAAAGATTGATAGAAATATATTATCAAATGATAATATATAATATTGAATAATCTGCAATAATTTGAAATGATCTAACATAATGTCCTGTTTAGAGTGAAAAAACGGTAAGAATGTACTAGACTGGGAAATAAGCCTTCGTGATTGACCGACCGGCGCGCCTGTACACTTACCCGTCGCTTAAAATCGCTATTCTACACCACACTGACATCTCCCTCCCATTTTTGTATTTTTCAGTCTGCACAGGTTACATAAAAATATATAAAATAATTTAGAATTGCATAAAAAAAAATGTAATGATATCATATCATTGATATGTCACAATATATGTATATTTTTTACATTTATTAAACAACGTTCCGCGTGAGCATCTGTCAGATTTTTTAAAAATAAAATTTGTAAGTTTTCTCTTCAAGAGTTCAAAGATTCGAAATCTAGAATTTCCAACTTAAAAAACTCTAAAAATTTGTGTGGGCAGTTGAAATTTTTATTTTTTTGATATGGTACAATATCCCTTTATTACACTTTGCTTATAATGCGTAGCCACTACTCCTTTTAACGTGTGATTTTAACGTTGTGGCTACGCATTCTAAGCAAAATGTAATGAAGGGATTTGAAATACTATTGATTTATATTCAATAATATTAATAAATATTCGATAATTTTAGAAAATATTCAATAATAATCTGATTTGATATAATATCAAATCATATTGAATAAAATTTGATTATATCCCTTATTCACACTTTTGTAAATATCCCGGCCCTGATAAGGAAACGGAGTGTGTTTTTAAGTAGGAGGGCCGGGATATTTACAAAAGTGTGAATATGGGATATTAATTAAGTATACTTATCATGAAAATGTGAATTGCAATTACATACGCTTTTTTCCCAAAGTACTTAAATTTTATTCAAACTAAAGATACTACCATCAAACAATATACCAACCAAAACAAAACACAGTCTTACATATTGGTGGTGAAGGAGCAACTGAATATTTTGAGAAATGGAAGTTCAATGGAACCGATTTTTATCCCGATACGGTTGTTTTGAACAAAAAAAGTTCTGCTTATTCGATCAACTACAATAAGCCAGAAGGATACCCCATTGGAAAAAATTACTGTTTCCCTAAATAACGGAGGAGTTAGAAATTGGATTTAATTATGACTTTACTGCAGTATAAAATTATAAATAATGACAAAACTGAGTTCTGTTTAAAATAAATTGAATTCATCTTGATATTTGCGTTTTAATTGATTAACTCGTAGACTCGATTTTAGCCAACTATTTGCCGCACACCATTTAATCGCATTTTACGACGCTTAATCATTAATGACAAGATCAATTATAAAGTTATCGATAAACTTTGAAACAAAATGACGTTTGTGCGTTTTTTTTTTGAAAATTTTTACTGTATTACAGTACTTATTTTTTGCAAAAATTTTTTTAAATTACAAAATTAAACCTTTCATCGTGATCAGAAAAAAATTCTAAGACTTTTTTCCCATTACACTATAGCCCCAAAATGATCACGTGACCGTATATTTAAGGAATAAGGTTGGTAAAAGTAGTACTGTTTTTTTCCAAAAATTGCTTAAATCAATTTTTGAAAGAAGTGAAGTGGTTCCTTAGAAGTTTTTAAGACNAAATTGTCTGAATATTATTTTAAGCTATTGAAAAATGAATGTTGATAATGAAACTTTGCTAATATGGCCGATTTAAAAGTGAGGCAACTAGTTGGCTAAAATCGAGTCTGGGTACAGATTCATGTCTAAAGTCTACGAGTTAAGTTTTAAAATTAACTTGACATAGCGTTTTGGAAGTTATTATTATAATAATTTTATGTATGAAAAAATAAAAATTGGAGCTGAAATATCACAAACATTCTTAAATAATGCAGTAAAAAAATTGATTTATTTCAAAAAAAAATTCGATTTCTTTTTTTTTATTAGCTCAATTTGAGTTGACGTTATTTAACTTTTCCACGCGCAATCAAATTTTGATAAAGGGGAAAGAATCTCAATGAAATGATGTTCAAAACTTGGCTTTATCTTACCAATTGTGGACCACAATTTGTGGCAGCTATATCAATCCTTATTATATATATCCTTATTTAATCGAAAAAGTAGGACAATTTCCAGCCCACGCTCAAGCTTCATTATGTGACTTGACTCATGAGTCATGTGACATCATGACTCATGTCTGATAATTAATCAAACACTCTCAAATTAGATATGGTGAATCACCATTGGTGATATAATGGTAGGTTAGAAAATTTTCGTGCGTTTTAACCCTCAAAACTACGAAAATATATTGTTTTTTTGTGAATAAATGAATTTTTCCAAATTTTCGACAGAAGTTCATTAAAAAAAAATCATTATTATGAGAATCAACCATTTGTTTCAATGAATAAAGATATATTCTTGTCAGTATTGAAATTAATTTCAAAATTATTATGATTCATTTGTTATATTTATTTTTTGCAAGTTTCTGTAGGGCTGAACTTGAAGATTGGAATGGCGTTTACAATTACTCCGATAGTTTTGGTTGTAAAAAACAAAATCAATTTTCGGGGCTGAAGAAGCTTCGTTAGATAAAAAATATCCTGAATTTGAAAAAATGGAGAAAATCTCACGGACCAAATAATTATAAATCGACACTTTTCACACATGACAAATTTGTTTTTGGAGAAATATCCCTTTAACACCTTTTGCTTAATCTGAGAGATGTGGGCTGAAAAGCGGCCTCATGAGTGGCTAGGAGGGGTCTTAGGAGTGTTAGGATTGGCTCCCTCAACCCACATCTCTCATATTAAGCAAAAAGTGTTAAAGGGATATAGGATGTTTGGTAAACCAAAAAAAATCACAGGTTTTGAAATGATTGGGGATATCCTTCTGTGATATAAATGCTTCATTAAAATTTAACAATTATATCAATTTATTGTAAAATCATTCTCATCTTTAAAAAATAACGTTTTAAAACTCAATTCCATCAGTATTTTCATCGTGAAAACATTTGAGACCTTCATCATAAACACTTATTTTTAAAACCAAAAAATAGTTTTTTTGATAAAGAAATTGCTGTTTTTGAAGATTATAAAAAATATTCGTTACGAAATTTCAATTCAACCTGTAACAATTTACAAGCTTCAGTAGACTGTTCTAATGAATGTGATAACAAGCTCTGGACATTTATCTGACACAGAATGTCTCCATGAATGTGGCCGAGAAGAATATGGCTGCATTGATAGTGAGTTTCAAACTTAAAATATAATGATAATTTCATTGTTTTAAATATCAATCAACTATTTTGTTGCAACTTTTTGGTGACGCAGCTTCGGGTCAAAGTTGAAACACAACGAATTTTTTTTTAATGCAATGTTCTCATAGCAACAAATAAGTTTAGCTCAGCTAAAGGAGGTAAGTTAGTTGCATCGAATGTTCTCGGAGAGTTCTTTATCGGATTTCAAAAATTCCAATTGTATCGAGCAGTCTAAAAGTTTAAACTTTATAATTTATCAATTTTGAGGAACTGGATGTCCGGTCAACCGGTAATAACCAACCAAGCTTGAAAACGGGGTTTTTCCAGGACCGGATGAGATATGTGGTTGATTGTTCGACCAAATGGTTTGAAATTTTAGGGCAAATATTCTGAGGGGTGCTAAAATCCTAAAATGGCTACTAAAAAGTTATTTTGCACATCTGGAGAAAGATGATGCTCTCGAATGATGTGAATAATATTTTCATGTGATTTTATCTGACCTCATTATGGTCAAAGCTATACATACTTATATTTCAAACATGAAAAATAGTTTTTTCATGCAAAACTGATCGGAAAATATTATCACGTGAACTTATATCTAAAGCGACAAATACTCGAATCAGAGTTATCAGTTATCTTTATACGTACTACTATTTTGGAGGATTCGATATTTTTGTAATTCTTTATTTTAACTACTAGCCCAGATAGTTAGAATATGTTTAAATCTGATTATCTTGAAATAGCTTCATGGAAGTCACTGTAAAAAGACATGGATATTGATAAAATGTAATCTGACATCGATTTGAATTTTGTGAACTCTTTACTAATCAATTTATAAGAAACCTTGAAGCGGTTGAAGTCTGAATAGAGAATTTTGTTAATTCCAATCGCTTTCTCACACCCGATTCATTCGGACATTAAATTTTCTTTGTGAAATTTATCAAACAGAAAAAATTATACTAAAAACTAATTTTTAGTCAATGTTTCGATTTATTAACATTCTAAAGATTAACTTAATTTGATAAATATTTGAAACACGGGAATCTCGAATTTTTTCAAAAATATGAAACCATAAAAAAATGAAAACCCTCAATTTTGCATTTTCTGTTATTTTATAATAATTTGTCTTTTTATAATATGTGTAATAAATTATTACTAATAATATCATAAAAAGATTTAAAAGCTCTTTGATCAAATTGATCAAACAAAAATGATTTCTGAAAGTAATGTATCACCCAAACCCATTAAATACTCTTTATCACGCCGCTTATAAAATTTTAAATCTGGTCGGCATTAATTATCAAACTTGACCAACTACTCGATAAACTCAAGCCTATGAGTTATAGGCTATGACCATGAGCGGGACGAATTTGGTCTGTAATATCTTCAAATAAAATAACAGTTTAGCTTTGATACAATCTTATTTAGCTTGCCCTTGTTATACTGGTTGTCCGAAAGGTTGCCCATGCGAAACATATGAGTGTGAGCCCAGGTCTTGCGAAGATCAATATTCAGAAGAATCTGGAGAATGTGCTGGCGTATGTTTGTCAAAAAAAATATCTGTCTTGCAAGATGTGGTCCATTTGATGTTGTAGTAAGCATTTTTAAAGTTTTGATCATTCTATCAGTAAATGTTTTTCCTAATAATAGTGAAACATAGTCAATTTATCATTATTTTCGGACGATTTTTAATCAACTGCTTTCCGCAAAATTTTTTAGGAACCTTTTTTAAAGGTCTTGTTGAAAAATGTTAAAAAAACAAAAGTTATTTGAAATAAAAAAAACGAGCCTATTTTCAAATTAATAAGTCCAAACGAGACAATATTCAGTTTATTTTCAAATTGTTCTGTGGCTATTAAAATTTTCATATTTTCCACGCATTGCAAGTGAGAATTTATCATGGTCTGCCTTTAGATTTTAAATTATACATATTAATAATTATTCATCTTATTTAGAAGCCGCTATACAGAAATTACTCAGTTAATAAAGATTACGATCGCTGTACCTGCTGGAGTTTTGCTCTGATCATATTCATTTGGTCCCGAGTTCGAATCTCATTGACGCCACATTTCCCCTATTCACACTTTTGTTAATATCCCGGCCCTGATTAGGAAACGTAGGGTGTTTTTAAGTAGTAGGGCCGGAATATTAACAAAAGTGTGAATAGGGGATATACTGAAAAAAGTATAAAATCTTTATCCACAGAGTTATTCCTTTATATAAGGATTCTCAAATGTCCTGAAAACAAAGTTTTTATACATAAAATTAATTTTTTTTAATGAAAAAACAGCTAATATGAGTGTTCAGAATAGATCAATCTGTTATCATTGATAACTTATCAACCACTAATTTTAGGTTCCAAAAGTCCCCGTAGGTCTCTTAACATCATATTTTCCCCTAACCAAAGAGCTTATCAGTAGTGAATAGCGTGTCCACAGTGTGAACTGCGAACCGTTCACATTTCTGCTTTCGGAAACGACTCATTTCTTATTTTATTTTGGTACTTGCTGGGCTTTTTTAGCCACTTTCTAGATTTTGGTAATTGGTGTAATTTTTTGTTGCAGAAAATAAACCGGAAATAACACCAAGAACGAATATCTGAAAAGTGGTTAAAAAGGCACAGCAATTACCGTAATAGATAAAACTCAAAATGACATACATTTAAAAAAAAATGTGAAAAATTGGTCTGAATGCGTAGGCAGAAAAATTATGAAACTCTTTTCGGTGGAAATTCTCTCATCGTATCTAGATATGAGAATACTGTCACCTCCCATATTTGAGAAACATAGGACAAATTTCACCGGAATTTCTCACCAAACTTTTTGAAATTTTTTAAAAAATTTAGTGTTTAAATTTTGCTCAAAAATTTTCTTCTTATTTTTCCTAAAATCTTGAAAGACCTTTACATGTATATTTTATCAGTCTCATAAAATTCAATAAAACGCTAAAATAAAGTCATTTATTAGACAAAATCACTTAAAATAGCATATGTGACAAACGTCGCGACAAACGACGCGTCGTGACAGTTTCTCAAACGTCCTGACGGTTTCTTAAACGTTCTGAAAGTATTTGAAACGTCCTGAAAAAAAAACATAAGTGTGAGGACGTTTGAGAAGGTGGTGTTATATAGTTGAACGTAAATTAGAATTTGATATCAAGTTTGATTTGAATAAAATTAAACATTTTGAAAATTTCAAAGTGCCTGTAAATAGCCTGCATTTCATACCAAATTTCAATCTCATCATTTTTCAGTGCTTCGATTCTTGTCAAAAGACTTTTAATCAATGTATATCCGACTGTCCTTGTAATGCCGATCATGAAGGACCTGCGCAGTCAAGAACCCTCATTTTATATGGAAGTAAGTACACTATTTATTTAACCAGTACCTCATGGGCCCTTATTTTAAGGGCTCTAATGAAATTTTGAAAAAAAGAAATTAAAATTTTTGCGTTTTTTGCCATTTTGAAATTTCAAAATTTTTGAATTCTTTCGAACTGTGATCATTAGTTACTAATTTATCTGACCATCATTCTGACCTTTACAGGATTGCAATAATACAAGATTTTCTTACTAGTTTAGTACTAATTTTGATTTATTCACATTTTTAAGAGTAAAAAGAAATCTTAAAAGGATTTGTGGAAAAAAAATGCAAATTGCTTTTAGACATGGCTCGAATTTTCACTTGGATGAGTGACAACAATGAACAAATTCAAACCCTCACCCCTTCAACTGGTAATAAATATTTTGATTTTGGAACTCATCAAGTCGGAGAAGGATGTCATGTTTTCTTTCAAAATCAACATTATTTCATTGGCGGAAAATATAATCAAGATGGCATCGGAGTTTTGGACCCAAATTCTTGCACAATTGAAGATGTAGGATTCAGAACACCTGAACCAATGAAAGACCATAGTTGTACTGTTTATCAAGATAATATATGGATGTGTGGGTCTTATGATGATCCAAAAAGATGTTATACGTAAGTCATAAAAAAAACTTTATTCTCTGCGGCTAAGACTTTGTCAAAGCAAAATGCCTCTCATTTGTCAATAAGATGTCCAAACTGTTTTCATTTCGGCCTTTGTTTTCATTTCGGACTTATCCGATTAAGTTCTCAAAATGGCCAAACAAAATTTGTTTAACAAATACAGAGAACAAATTAAAAAAACGGACCATTTTCTCAAAAAATAATGATAAATTTCAATTTTTTTGGGACATTTTTTTCAAAAGAGGCACTTATGTTGGAAAAAGTTTTGAGCTAGAATTAATTCAGGCATGTGCCTGAAAATTAAATTTATCATCTGATTCGGACCAATTCTTTCTTTGTTTGATATTTTTGACTTTTCTTAAATAGCCTGTTAAAGAACTTAATCAAAAATTGAGTTTCACGAAACAAGCGCGTATCTGTTTAAATTTATCTTGATTGTGTCATCACTCATTATTTAATAGAGTAACTTGGTCGATGAAAAAGTTCGGTCTTCTGAGATCAGTTGTTTTTTGACAGGTTCAATGGTGGTGGTTTCTTGCGAAAAATGGAGACTGCCTATCCCCATTCTTACGGAACTATGCAAAATGCAAAAGCCTATGGTATGGTTATACTTGGTGGTATTAATTCGGGAACTTCCACAGAATTATCATATGATGGTGTCAAATGGATTGCAGGAAATGTTTGAACAATATATATAAATATATATATAGTATATATATATAAATATATATAAATAAAATATATATAAAGTATTAAATTTGCCAAAAATAAATTCTGCTAATGTTAATTATAATTTTATAACAGACGAAAGGACCGGGATACCCATACAAAGATAATGTTGGACCTAGTTCAGTTAAAGTTAATGGAAATATTTTGGTTTTTGGTGGGACAGTAGCGAAAAATGCCGCCTACGAATTAACAGTTCAAGGACCAAACTGTGAGGATAATGTCATTCATGAAGGTTGCGATTTGCTCTGGAAGAATCTCGGGTCGATGATTGGAACAAGGAAATGAGTTAAATAAAATTAAGGGAGTTGTAGAGTCTAAGTATATCTTTGATCAAATAATGATAAAAACGTGCTTTCACGTAAATTGAAGTGAAAACCCCAAGGTGTTTAATAAAAAAAAATTGCGCGATAAGAATTTTAGGTCTATTAAACAGTGGTTACCTGGATAATGCGCCCTCTCAGATATGCCCAAAAAGGGGCGCATTATCTACAGGTTGAGTTATATGTTTTTGTTCTATTTGAGGGTAAACTCGCTTTGTATATAAATATTATAAATGAGGGTAGCGTGCGAAATCTTTAGTCAGGGGTAGGCTGTTACAGGTTATTCTCGACCTTCTTGGATTTTGTATTTAAGTTGACAACAGGGCTATTTCGAGGATGAGGATAATTTTTTTTCCTATAGCCGAATTCCCAAAATCAATATTTCTGTACGAAAATAGCATTTTAAATCAGAAAATTCTGATTCCGCCAACGCAAAATCGATAAACTGCAAAAATTTATAGAAAACCGTTCTGCGGAAATTGTGACATGTTATACATTTTTTAGCCTGAATCTCTTACGGACTGAGCTTATGACTAAAAAATATAAAATAAGTGGACGACTTTCTATTCAACTTTTACTTTGGCTTTCGGCAAAAAGCATCACAAAAATTCAAAATTTCAAATCGAAATTTCTCTATGAATTTATTATAAATCGTCCCCTATTAGATCAAATTTAATATCAGTTAAACTTAACGAACAATTTGCACTAACATTTAACAGTTCTGAGTCAATATATGAAAAAATCATATTCGACCAATTAGAAGCCAGGATTTTAAAAGAATCGTAATGTCTTCGAAAATTTACGATTTTATGCTTAAAATTTTCGTCTCGTTGCAGTGATACCTAATATTATTCAATTTTTGACGATAAATAGTATATTCTGAGAGATATGTTCATAATGAATATAAAAATAGCTAAAAATGGCTTCAAAAATTCTGACATTTGCTTGAGAGATATCGACCTCGTCCCAATTCTTTTTTTTCCACTTTTTAAATGTAGTGTGTGCGTCTGTACGAGAGCTATATTTAAGTTATAGTCGCACAATTTCCGCACGCCGATTTTTTGACGATTTATGCAAAAATGTCGTGAATTTCTCAAAAAATGGCATTTTGTGAAATTTAAAATGGCGATATCTTCCAAAATACTTGGCCTAAAAAATTATTATATAGTTTATCGAAATCTAGAGATTTACGAAAACACTCTCAAAACCATTGTTTCCCAGTTTGATCAAGTCGATTTCCGACCAATGAGAAGCTCGGATTTTTGAAAATTTCGAAAAAAATTTTTTGGTGTCTGAAAAATTCTGAACAAATTGTACTTTTGAATTTTTCCATAAATATCGTAGAATTCAAATGCTGAAAAACCTGTAACACCCTGACTCAGGGGCGCAAAAGCTGCTCATAGGCCAGGGGGCACAAAAGCTAGTAACAGGCTAAATGAGAGTAAAGTCAGACTTGAACGGACATTTATAAAAATTCCAGAATAGACTATTCTGAATACAGGGGGGGTGCGGCGTATAGTTATACGCGTATAGTTGGAACCCGAGATAAAACCTACGTAAGCCTTCGCAAAAACCTACGCTTTTGAAAAATAAATTTAGACGTTCCTGGCGTGCGGCGTATAGTTAAAAAAAAAGATAGGGCTTTTTTTCAAACGTTCCTAGGCAAAAGATAGGCGTTTTCACCAGATTTTCAGACCAAGATTCTCCTGTCGGGNTCCACACCATTTCTTTGTAGTGGTGTATTCATGACACAATTTAATTTCCAGTCTGGTCGATATAATTCAACCCCAAAAGCGGCAACGTTCTCCAAATCAAGTGTAGTAAATATTTATTCCAGAATATTTGAATTTTCCGCATGGTACAAGTAGTTTCCGAGGTTTTCAAAACCGTCACCTTTGCATTTATGATTAAAAATGGAGCAAAAAATCAGCCTTAATTCTCACTCTGAGTACCCTTTAACTAAATTATAAAATCTAACCCTTGTTTTTATTGACCAATCAGAGCATATCTTCCCAGCCGTCCGGCGGATAGGTGAAATCCGGCTAATAGGTGAAATCCGGCTAATAGGTGAAGGTTTTGAGCGAAAAAACTTTCATCTATCCGCCGGACCCTGCTGTAGTTAGAAAGTACGCGTATAGTCCGGATTACGCGTATAGTCCGGGGTTTTGGGCGACGAACTTTTTAACTATACGCCGCACCCCCCTGTAGTTCTTTTTTTTTCACTTCTGAATTGAAAAGAATTCCAGATAATAATTTTCATAATTTTAAGGAGGTGGGGGGGGCACAATACTTAGTGAAAGGTGGTCGAAAATGAAATATGCCCAAAAAGGAGCGCATTACTTAGAATACAAGAAAGATCTGAACATTACGAAAACTTTGAAAAATAAAAACTCAGAGAATGTAACAGATCAGATACTTTGATCTTTCAAAAGTTAACTGACGATATGAAATAAGAAATTTTGAAAGTCAAAAATGAGTACAATTTTTATTGTAGAGAAATTTTTTGTGGATATTGAAGAGTTAGGATATTTTTTGGTTTTGCGATTTTTTTGAAAAAAAGGTTGAAATTAAAGATGCAAAAATTGACCTTTTAGTCCGCGGGTTCTCATGAGAGTTTAAATAGCGGGATCAAAAATAAAGTAAGCTGACTCAAACGCAAAAGGTTTTCTCCAAGGGCACTTTTCTGTAACGTTATCGGATGTACCGACTGGTCAAAATTAACCGGTAAAGTATAGCGTCCGGTACCGGAAGTGATATTTTAATGATTTTTATGAACCGAAAGATGCACAATTATTGGTTTTCAGTAGAGGGTATTATGAACTAGGGATCATAAATTACCGCAAGTTGGCGTAAGGGGGAATTTATATTTTGAGTGAAGACCGAAAGTCACTTTTCGCATCTTTCAACCGTTTTTTTTGAAAAAAATATCAACACCATAAAAAATTCTTAGTTTTGAAATAACCACAAAAAATTATCTACAATACCGGCCATTAAAATCAGCACCCATTTTTGACTTTCAAAATTTCTTATTTCAAATCGTCACTTTTATTTCACTTTAAAACATGACAACCGCAGTAAAACAATTAATTCTAACGGTGATGGGCACAAATTTGAAATAAAATAATCTATAATATTATAAGAATTTCATTTTCAAGATATTATCATCAAACAGTTTACCAACCGAGTCAAAATACAGTATTACACATTGGTGGGGAAGGGACTACTGAATATTTTGAAAAATGGAAGTTTAATGGCACTGACTTTTCCCCCGATACAACTGTACTTTTCAAGAAAAGTTCTGCATATTCTATCAATTACAACAAACCAGAAGGATATCCTATCCAGAAAAATTATTGTTTTCCCAAATAACTTATTTTGACCACTTAAACTGAAAATAAGCAGTGTATGGATACTGTGATTCAATAAATTGCCATCATTGAATTGTGTTAATCGAATCATTATTTTCCAAACAGCCTCGATCCATAATTTAATGAACGGCAATATATATCAGGTCATACTTGGGGCCAATAAACTGTATAAACACTTGACAATATTTTGTTCTTGGGATCAATGTGTTCTTGAGCCAAAAACAAATCATTAAAGGGAGTACCTCATGGGGCCCCAGTGTGGTAACCCCACGCCATTTAGTTATTTGCAAACGTTTGTTCTGAGCTGAATTAAAAGTTGCTTGCGTTACATGTTTTGGGACTCACGAGCTATTTGTCTTAATTTTTCAAAAAAAGTACCCAAAACTTTGTTGTATGATCGTACCGGTATTTGTATCGGTACAGAAAGTCAATTTTCGCATCTTTTGAATACATTTCAATTGGCCGAGGCGATAACAGATTTTTTTTATTCGTGGGGGATATGAATGAATTTAAAAATAAAGAGAATATCGAAAGAAATTTTGAAATATCAATTTAATTGTCCGTAATCGTTGAAAGGTGCTCAAAATGGCTGTTTTGCGTACATCACGGCTAAACATTTTACTCGAACATCTGAAGTCAAAAAATTTTTCCTGAAAAGCGTTTTTTTAGAATCGAACATATTCGGAGAATTTCAAGGACTTTTGATATCTTTTTAGTTTATGATAACGAGGTGCTTGAAGTTTAGGTTACTTCAAAAATGCCGGCAAAAATATTGTTTTTTTCTCAGGTTTGCCAAAATTATTGAGAAAAAAAATTTTATTTTTTATTTTTACAATGTAGCAGCATAAAAAACTCAAATGGCAAACAAATTAGTCAGATTCGATGTCTATATCACGAGTTTCAGCCAATTATTTGGAAAAAAATACTAAGAAAAAAACGGAAATTTTGCAAATCTATGAGTTTTTTTTCGGTCAAAAATTTTAATTTTGTTACGTTTTTGTAAGCAAACCGTTATCAATGCAGCCGTTTTTGAATGCAGCAAAAATTATTATTCTACCACATATGGTTTTTTGGATATTTGGTTCGAATATTACGAGGAGTTGATTTTTTGAGATTTTTCGCCAAAGTTTTACTTCCGGAAAAATTATTTCAAAACTAGACATCGAATACAAATGTGAGATAAGCCAGTTTTCAGGAAAGTGTTTTGTGCAATTATTGTTCCGTAAACGCTGTTTATAATTATTGTATTGATATAATTATTTTTGAATAAGTATAAATTATACTACCCTAATAATATGTTTTGAATCCGGGTGTCGGAAATCGAACCTTTGAGAAGGTTTTTTGAAGGGAAATCTCGACTGTCTCCTCATCTCACATTAACATCACATGATTGTAGATGTATATAGAGAATAACTCGTAAAACATTTTACAAAAACGATTATGAAAACACTTTATTTCTCTCCAGCAGCAAATAATTCGCGGAAATGATATGAAAATTTCCAAAAGAAAAAAAAGAAAGAAATTTTGTAACAAATTTTTTGTAGAAT
>SCLH01000114.1:49341-74284 GCA_004367855.1 Oikopleura vanhoeffeni
TATTTAAAAAAATTAAGTTTCGATGATGAAAAAATGTTACGCAATAGATGCAAGAAAGTTCTTGTCGAACATTTTCAACTTTTGGTCTTCATCTCTGTTGATCAAAGATGCGGCGTGCAGCGCCTTTCAACTAAAAGTAATGTGTTTATTTCGTAAAAAATAATAAAAAGCCTTATTTATTTCGATTAAGAAGATATTTGTTTTAAAATATATTTTTCTTAGTTAGTTTATCACAGAGAATAAATTTGTGAAATCATAACTTTTATTCCGATTTTTGTTATTCGCAAATTTTGAGTAAAAGTCTATAAATATATATACACCCTTATACAAGTTTCAGGTGTAGTCAAATTGCATCAAATTTTAAACATATTTTTGAAAAATACACTCCTAATTATCGCTTAAAAATATGTTTTAAAACTGTTAATTTAGCTAAAATTATTTTGCCTAGCCTGAAACCGTACAAACCATTACTTTTGACACCAAATACGGTATATATGTTCACTTGTGTGTGCTCCGCTACCTACATAGGGCATACTTGCAGACTTTTAAAAAACAGAATACAAGAACATGGTAGGAAAGAGGAGTCACATGTATTTGATCATATTTTTTCATGTGTCCAATATCATGAATCTCTTGAAACAAGATATTGTACCGATCCGAATCGGACTCAACTGCGACATCACCTTTATGAACATTTTACTGCTCTTTCTAAAAAGCTTCCCAATTACTATGAGGGTATAGCCTTTGAAGGTCTCATGATCACCCAAATGAAAGCTACGCTCAATAAGCAGCTAAAATTCAAAAGGTCGAATCTAATACATGTATGTGGTTGTATTACACGTGTTAATGACCCTTTTGAACAAGTTGAATAGTGGGTTTTTAATTACCCAATTTCGAGACCCACTATGCGAAATTGCTCTCGTGCAAATTTTGCGAAATATTCTCATTCGAAAAAAAACCTGTATCGAAAATGATTATAATAAATCGAAAGCTCTACAAATAAATTAGTTTTACTAAAAAAGCATTTAAATAGACTTTAACGTCGAAATAGCAAAGTTATATTAGTCGAAATCAATTCTTCAGGCTCACTTAATCTGGAAACGAATCGTCGAACGATACTTTGTTTGTTTGATTTATGTGACAAAAAAACTTCAGTCGTGCAAGCAAATTGGCATGTCCAACCCTCTTGAGCAATTAAATTGATAATCATGGTTTTTGCATAAGGAATTATCAGAACAGAACCATTTGACATCATTGTACTTGTACAAATTTGAGAAAATATTTCCAGGTTTCAAATTGTGTAATATGACATCAGTCAGATCAACTTACCAAGTTGGTTTTATGGGCTCATATTACCTTAAAAATTATAAGCAATTTGATTAAGACAACACGACAATAATAAGTTAATGATGAGAAATGACCTGAATTGACATTCATAATGATGATAAATAAAAACTAATTGTAAATTTTAATTGCGCCACGTATTAGCATCATCTATCGCGGTTTCTTCCGTTTTCGGAGACAAGATAGCCTATTTTAGATAAGTCATAAATTACGGAAACTCTCGAAAATATAAACGTAGATACTGAAATTCAAATTGATCAATAGCTAGTTTTTACATCAAAATAAACATTAAGCTTTATTTTGAAATGAAAATTTTTTTATAACGAGAAAGGTTTGTCCAAAAAAATCAAAAATTGGACTGATTTAAGGGGGTGGCATAATTTCAGCAGATTGGTACATTTTTTCAGAGCAATAAATGAAAGAAAAAAATTTGGAAATTTATTTTTGTTATTTTTGTCTTCAATAAAAGTGTTCATTCTTACAAATGTTTACATTTTTTTTTCTAAACATAACTAACTATAGTTAAAAATACAAAAAAAGACTTTTCACTGTGCATCAATTTCCAACTTAAGATTCCGACTTTAGATTTTTTTAAAGACGATATTAATAAACTTTATTTATTTGCGGTTGTACTCCACTAATAAGATTTCTAATAACTCTGCACAGTCGTAAATTTCTTAAACATCAAATTTTTTTTCCATGAAAAAAGGTAAAAATTGGCAAAAAGTAGAGAAAAACAGCTTTTTTTGAGATAAAAATTGACCTTAAATTGCGTTTTGATATAAAAAAANAAAAAAATGCCCTGACTATCAAAAGAAATGACGCCCAGTACACCCACAATTTTATTGAGAATTTTTAACAACCATAAATTTTTTTAAGATTCAGTGCCGAATGGCACTTATCGAGTGCACAGTCAATTGTTAAAAATTTCATCGACAGTTTCAAAATGATAAACGCGCGACCTACCGATTAGTTGACAAACCGCAATTTAATACATACCAAAACATTTAATATGTGATTCTTCAAACAGCGGTCAGAAAATATGTAGGAATCCATGAAAAAAGTTAAAGTTGCTATTTTTTTGGTTTTCACCCACAAATTTCAGTAATTAAAACAAAAAAAAATTTTGGACAAAAAATGCGGAAAATTTTTATAATGCTTTGATTTTTTTTTCAAATTTTTACGATTTTAAAGATGAAAACCCGAACTCAAATCTTTCCTTAAATGAATAAAAATAATTTTATGAAGCTGAAACATCTTCAAATCGGTTCACCTAAGTATAATAAGCATGAATAAATATACTGACCTACTATTTTCGTAAGTTATATTGACTCCAGGATCCCGGGTTTATGCCCCCCCCTTAAACAAGATCATTGAACTTTGTCATTAAAACTCAGAATTTATTTATCAATAAAATTTCATACGATAAATTAAAATTTTGAACCAACCAGTATCAATTAGAGAACAATGTTGAAAGTTTTAAGTTAAACAAAATTTTTTATGAACTTTGTTTTCGAGAGGTTCAAATGTATTGATGGCTCAAATTAATTTTAGCAGCTTGAATCAAAACTCAGGTTTAATTTTCAAAAACAATTCCTTGGTTGCGGTATAAAACAAGCTGGTAGCCCCGGTGTTTTCTGAAAATAAGCTAGAATGTGAGCAAGGGGTTCGCTGAAGATTGAATTGACAAATGATGATCCTGAATTCCGAAAATAAATGAGGGTCTAATGAATACAAGCATTATTTTTAATTAAACTTTCGAAAAACATAGTTTGACAAAATATTTTTAACGCGAAAATGTGTCTACTGTGAGTATAAGTATAATAACTTAGTTAATTTATTTGTAAGTTAATTTTTAACTATCTTAAATGAAGTTAAATGAACATAAGACCTACGAAAATCAGCAACCGATACCTTCATTAAGTAGGCAATTAAAATGACACTGACTTAGTTAAAATTGATCGACTATTGGCTTCCGCTTCAAGATGAGGTGTATTTGATATTATGCAGATTTATTTAATTTTCCATCGTCAATTTTTTGTTAAGCAAGCAGAAATTTTTTATGTGATATTTTAATGATGTTTTCTAAATTAATTATGCGAACCGGTGAAATTTACCACTTGTATTATCAAACTTTCAGGAAAAGAATAATTGTTTCAGCATTATAACTTTGTGTCCATGAGAGAAATTTTAAACAAAAACAATCGATGCCTTCGAATTTTGAAATGAAGAAAATGCATCTATTTTATAATTTGGGCAATAAAAAAGTGAAAAAATAGTCTTTTAATCGTGTCTTGTTATTTAAGCGGTACAAGGCAAAACGCCCGGGATTTTGGTATACGGTTAAAAATGACGCAGGTGTGCCGCGAAAAGTAAACATTTGCTAGTTGAAGCTAAAACTCAGTGTGAGTTCACTCGAATGTATAAAAATGATAGTAATTGATAAATGCCAGTGAATTTATTAATAAACTGTGTTGCCAAATTTATTGTAAGTTTAAAAATATTATTTATTCATATTAATACAAAAATATTATATTTTAATAATTTCCATAGAATAATTTTGATATTTAATAATATTTTAATTTCGAAACGATAAAACCAATGGCACCTATTTTAGTAGCATATAATGATATATTTATATTGAACTTTATTAAGAATGAGTTATGATTTATTGGTTGTCGACATTGATGAAGATCAAGAAAGAGGCCGTTTGGCATCACTGAGACATCTGAAAATGAATGAAGATTGGAAAAAACAAATGCAACCTTGGACGTATGCAATGCTCCAAGATGGGATTTGTGCCGGAGGTGGTCGTGATTTCAGAACTAAAAAATGCTTGACTGATAGGTTTTAATTCGAATTTCTTGAGCAAGGGCCAAAATACAATGATAGTCAGAAACTAAAATTGAATATATCTTACGATTTAAAGATTTTCTCAGGTCTTTAAAAATTTTAAAAAGTTTTATTCGAGAAATAAAGGATGACGTAATTAATTTACTTCATAATTCGTGATCAATCAAGGAGAAGAGATCGTTTTTATTTTGACTCAATATGAGTCTCTAAAACCTTAATTCGTAGACTCGATTTCCGGCAAGTAGTGACCATTCACCATTTAATCGCATTTTACGACGCTTAAACATTAATTACTAGATCAGTTATAAAATTATCGATTAATTTGAAGACAAAATGACGTTTGTGCGTTTTTTTGGATATTTTTACTGTATTACAGTACTTATTTTTTGCAAAAATTTTTCAAATCACAAAATAGAACCTTTCATCGTAATCAAAAAAAAAATTCTAATCCTTTTTTTTAATAACATCAAAGCACAAAAATGATCACGTGACCGTATATTCAAGAAATAAAGTCGGTCAAAATAGTATTTTTTTCAAAAAAAGCTTTAATCACTTTTTGAAATAAGTGAAGATGTTCTTAACCCACATACTCAGTGCTGGCCATATCTGGCCAAAGGACTTGCGATCTCTATTTTTAATAAGTTAACTTTTTCCGAAAACATTTTAATTTAAAATAATCGGTGTTTTTGAAAATTCTCTATCTTTTGGCTTATTTATCTTTTCTCTATCTTTTGTAGTTCTTGAGATAAAGCCATGTTGTCGACCCGGAATCGGGGCCCTAAAAAAATTCAAATGAGATTTGAACTCTTAAAAAAAATGATTTTATGAACTTTGCCACCGTGATTTTAGGATTTTTTATGTGTCAAAAAATGAAAATAAAATATTCATAAGATCAAAATTTTTTCTTTCTTTTTGATTTCACACATCAAATTTTTTCGATATTCTCTCGAAAAAGGTAATTTCTTGCAAAAATATATATGATTATAAGTTTTTTTTTGCAAAACAACAACTCATGTGTCCCTCAACCATATATTGAAAATTGATACTGTTTACTTTTGAACACCTGGTAAAACGGACACAAAAAATGCGGCTTCACTAAATTTCTTTGTTATTTTTTGTTTCACAACTTGATAAAAGTACATTATGACGTTGTTATTAGAAGCGAAAAAATATTGCAAAAGGTCTGTTACGGTGGCAAATTATCTGGCGGTTATTTTTCATATTTATATGACAAACTGATTTCCTTACCGTTTTTCTTCAATTCAAGGTTTTAGTCAAATATTTTCTATTCACGATATTGTCTCAAAGAAAAAAATATCGTGAAAAACCGAAAAAAAAAAATTCATTTTTTTTTCTGTCTAATAATTGTTGAAGCTACTGAATAAATAGTTTATATTTTTGCTAACGTTAACTTGAATGAAAATATGATTTTTTAAAGTCAGGTGGCCAGATTTGGCCACCGCTGAGTACGTCACTGTTCATAACTTCTGANTATGTGGGTTAAGGTGTTTTTAAGAATTTTGTTCCATTACACCAAAGTCCAAAAACGATCACGTGACCTTCAAATTAAAAAATAAGGTATTGGTTCAAGTACACAAATAGTACTTAAATAACGCCGAAAAATTTGTGGGCTAATAAACACCTAATTGAAGAGTTTTGAACATAATGATATTTTCCAAAAAGATCACGTGATCTTTTTTTTCAAGAAATAAGGATTTATTAATGACATATTTCAAACCTTATTTTTGGATTATTTCGTCACGTGATTATATTCTGACTATGTTGTAATGAGAAAAATGTCGTAAAAAGTTTGAAGTTGACCCTGGAATTTTTTTGACGTAATTTGATTACTTTTTCAAATTACTGTATATTGGTACTACATGCCTTTTTTTCAAAAGTACTCAAATCACGTTGAAGACTCTTTCAAAGAATCGTAACGAATTTCAAAGACTTTGATTGCATCATAGAATGCCCTCCGGTTCAAAAAGAGCATTTCTAGAAGTCATAACTTCCAAAATACTGATTACATAAGAATGCGTAGGCGAGAGAGAAGGTGAAAGCAAATCTTTATTATCACGAGAAATAAGTTATCCTCGAAAATTTAAGAGTCATTTTACTAGAGAATTTTGTAAAAAACATATAATTAATTTTAGACAGAACGATAAAAAATCATTTGAAGTTTTATATGAGGTAGTTTCAAACATCAATTAAGGTTAAATTTCATCTTATTATTGCACTTTTGTGTGTAACTGGAGGTAATTTTTGCAACTTTTTGTTTTCTAATCCTCATTAAATGCCTGTTAATTCGTTTTAATTTTTTTTGTTATTTAATTGTATAGCAAATTGGCTGAATATAATTTTAAGCTGTTGAAAAATGTATGTTGATAATGAAACTTAGCTTATGGCTCGATTTATAAGAATGGTCACTAGTTGCCGGAAATCGAGTCTCGGTACAGATTCATGTCTAAAGTCTACGAGTTAAAAGTGTATGATCATATATGGATATCAATCATGATGCCCGAGTAACTAAAAAATCTTATTTGCCTTTTGACAGAATACGGAATAAGATTTTAAAGTCACTCGGGCATCATGATCGATATGGAAAAACTTATTGATATTTATTTTTTCTGGATCTTATATTTTGACTTAATATCACTCAAAAACCTTAAAAGTGGATGATCATATTTGAAAATTTGTTGACATTTATTTGTTCTAGATCTTATATTCTTGACTTAAATCTTAAGCAGGGAAAGACTTAATTTTTAAATGTCCCATAATTTATGGTCCATTACAGACCTGGGCAAGCCAGAGGTATTTGTCTGGCTGGCTTGGCTTGACCCGAGTCAAAATTTTTCTGGCTTTGCTTGGCTTGCCTCAAGCCAAACCAGACTAGTCAAGCCAAGCCAGTGGGTGCCGAGGTATGGTCCATTATAAGAATTTATTGATAAAAATCGACAAACATAAATCATTATAAATTTCAACTTTATTTCTAGTTCCATGTACGACTGGAAAATAATCATAGTCAATGAAAAATAATCAAATTTCAACAAGAGTTATTATTTGGGTCTAAACAATAGTGCTATTGCTGAAGAAATTTTCACCAAAATAAATTTTCACCAAAAAGAAATTGTTTGTCAAAAAAATCAAGCTTGACCACAAAATTCAATTCAAGCCAGACAATCAAGCCAAGCCACAAAATCAAGCCAATCCACAAATCAAGCCAAGCCCCAAAATCAAACCAAGCCAAATTTAAAAATCAAGCCAAAATAAAAGTCAAGCATGCTTGAAAAATTAATTTTGAAAGCTTGGCTTGATCAAGCCAAACCTAAGTCAACCCAAGCTAAAGAATCAAGCCAGCTGTGGCCAGGCCTGCCCTCAACCCTCTTTAAAATTCTTTGGATTATAATCAAATTAATTATCCTGTCCTTACATTCTTCCTGACAATAATAACCAAATATATAAAAATCGAGATGTCTGTTCTGAGCAGTTTTTGCGATTATATCGCAATTCCAGATTATACAAATGTTTACGTTTTGCAAAAAATTTGGAAGACAACAATTCTTTTCATGAGCTTATGAGTGCTATATTTTTTTGACATGTTTCATTAAACCTTTGATATAATTGAGGCTTTTGGCTGATAACGTTAAATGTAATTTTTAGTTGGCCTTATTGCTTATTATAACCATTTTTTGCAATTTGGACTTTGATAGCACTGTCGTAGTAATAAGGAAAACATTTCACCTAAACTTAATTGGAATTGGTTTTTACTTAAATTGATTAAAATTGTATCACAAATTTTCAAAATTAAGAAAACAGATTATAGCGCTTTTAACTTTCTTAAAAATATAAAGTGTCAATTTTGCAAAATTTGAATGAAAAAATGAAATTGTTTTCAGGCTGGATTAAACTTTCGAGTTTTCACTATTCAAATTGTTGCAGTTTAATCAGTTAAAGGAAATAACTTGCATTGAGTAAACAATTAAAATTTAAAGTTAGCACACCTCTGCAAATATCAGGAATAAGCTTTTCCGACACCTGTTTTTTTAGCATAAGTAATCAGAAAATAAAAAAATGAAAACCGCACAGTGATCTCATTTTAGTGTTTTGTTTCTTTTTACTGTCGAATACCGTTCATATTTCACCATTAACTTGTTAAGAATCAAATGAAATCGTCAGATATATCAGAGAAATATGTATCAGAGTTTTTTATAACACCTGATAAATCAATAGGAAATCAAAGTAGTATCCAAAGTGATGGAGAAGACACCTCGATGGGTTTACCAAGTACTATTCCAAGTGATGAAGACGACGCTTCAATCGAATTACCTGGTACTATTTCGAGTGATGGAGAAAACACTCCTGTTTCAAGAGAAATTTCTCCCGCGATTTCGCCTGACGATTTCACTCAGGATTTTATCGATCAATATTCCAGGTAATTTCATAAGATTTTAACTTTGGCCGAAAATCGATTTATTAGAATCGACCATTTCAAAGAATTTACAGTGGTCAGAAATTTCATATAAATTTTTATAGCGTTCCCGATGCTTTACCCGAAATCCCATGTTCTTTGGAATTAAAATTAGCGCAGATGAAAAAAGAAATGAGTAAACTTGAAAAAACTTTAATTGAAAGTAAAAGGACAAAAATTGAAAAGATTTCCAAACAAAACAAACTCAACACTGTCCAAGAAAAACGGAGGGAAAACGTCACATCTGAGTAAGTTTCGCTAACAGAACTTATTTTTTTATTCAAATCAATATGTCATATTATTAACCGTTTGATATTAAAACAGACAAAAAGCTTGAATGTGAAAATTAATTAATTAATTAAAATTAATGGTTATTTGTTATTCAAATCGTTTTGTAAAATTATTTTAGAACATGAGCCATTAATTATTCGACAATACTTTTTTTTCGCTTCGTAGGAGAACGTTAAAGGATAATTTGTATATCTAAATGAAAGATTTTGCATCTACTTGATATTTTAATTTATAGCACCTGCTAATAACAAAGTCAACAAATTGCTATTCTAAATTTTCAAATATATTATATCAATATTTACAGTTCTATATCAATTTCAATTTTAAAATTGTATTTTATTTGACATGTTTCGCGTTTTGCATCTTCAGAGTGTGAAAAAATCGAGAATTATAAGCAGAAATAGTTTTTTGTGTCGAAAAATATATGACTAATCGGGCCTTAGTTTGGCTAATTGACTCGTGCCTATCAAATTGTATTTGCCATAGTTAATATTTATGTCAAATGAAGAAAAATGGAAATTACGGTACAATTGGGCTACGAAAATATTCACAGCAATAAAAATCGTGAATCTAAATTTTTATATTGCCTATTTGAATTTAACGATTTCGTCGTAATAAGTTGTCAATAAATTTATCAAAATACATAAAATAATATCTGATGATTAGTCAATCAAATTTCTTAACAGAAAAATAGCGCTTATTTCATGCTGAATTAATTATAAAAAGGTTTTCACGTTTGTCTATAGGCGTTTTTTTCATTTTTCTCACAAAAAGCTGGCCAAAAAGAGATTTAAAGGTGCTCTCAGCAATGTGCACGGAGAAAATAAGCCTTTTTTAAAATTCAAATATCTTTCGTGAGAATTGAGAGGAAAATTAATTTTTTTATTGTATATCGAAGTTTGTAACCTTGATATGTAAAGAAATGATCAATTTAGAAAAAAATATTTGAAAACTTATCGGTAAATGAATAAAATATAATTACTGCTTTTTCTCTCCAGTGTTGAATACCGTCATATTCATATATCCGAAAATCATATAAAGTCAAAATTATTTGTCAAAAAAAAATATCTTCAATATGTTCTGAGAGTTTTTTAAATTATGTTTTATTCGCCTAAAAGTTTCTTCTTCAGAAGATTTTTTCTTGCAATCTTATTCGCAAGAAATATTTAGTATCATTTGTGATATTGCATGCAATTCCCTGATTATGTATTGATTGAAAAGTTAAGTTTTAATAAATTTATGTTGTATTCGTATTTGATCAGTGAATATTTTTTTATTATTATCAGGAGGTGCATCATTTGAGACTCTCGGTGGTAGATTTCGTTGCTTGATTTTTCTTCTCTATCAGGATTAAACTTTAACATGCTTCATACAAATATGATGCAATTTTCGGAGGCTGTACTCTAGTTAAATGTCAAAAATGTGGCGTTTTCATATTTTGAATTCGGTCAAACTCTCTCGAAATATGATGACAACAGAAATTCTTCATTGTTGTGAAAATATATCTTCTGATTTTTTCGTTGATTAAAATCTACAACAAATAATCTGAAATCAACATTCAAATAGTTTGTAGTTGTGCACAATCCTAAGTTTGCTTTGAAATTTTTGAAATATGTTTTGAAGCATTCGAGAGTTTAAACAAGCAAAACATTTTTAAATTGCTCTCTTGCCATGAATATTACAATTAAAACTTATATTTTCTAACCAGCTATCAGCATGTTTTGAATTAACATATAATTATTTGAATGTTTTAACTCCTGCAATTTGAAATAACTCAAAACTGATTAAAATTGCTAACATTCAGCTAGATTTTACACCCACAACCTCCTTAGAGCGAAATTTCGAAATGAGAGAATTTTACTCGCTTATGTCATAAATTTTAATTTCTTATTAATGTATTTTCTTCATTATCATGAATTAATTACAAAATTTTTTCTTTTGTCTCCAATGTATAATGAAAAATGTCAAACCTTATAATTGCTTTAGCAGCATATATAAATAGCATATAAACTAACAATCAATAATTTGTTTCAAGATGTTACTTTTGAGTATTCAGAACGGAGGAAAACTTACTTGTCGTAAAGATTGATGAATTCAAGGAGCGTTCTCTGGCAACGATAAATGACGTTGAAAGAAATGAAAGCTGGAAAGAACAAATGCAAGAGTGGACTTATGCACTTTTGGAAGATGGTGTTTGCGCAGGATCTGGTCGAAATTTTAGAATCAAGAAATGTGTCGTAATACAATCCATGTATGACTGGAAAGTAATCAAATAATTGAAAAAAACTGTTAAGTATTCTCGTGAATTATCAATGATTTTTATTTACCTGACTCTAACATATCTGGCACTGAGTATATTGAATCAAAAATCTTATTTATGTCTTCATTTTGTATTCTCTTGAAATTTTTATTAATGGTCAACGTTTCATCCAAAGGGTAATCAGCCCAGTGAGTACCACGCGAGTTTTAAATAACTTTCAGGCAAAAAGGGGAATCCTAAAAATGCCATCAGGCTCGAATCTAATTTTTAATCGAACTTTTTGTAACATAATATCTGAGGATCAGCTTTATTTTTTCGAATTTGCAAGATAAGGCGTCATTTGGGTCAAAAAGCTGCTAAATTTCATTAAGTACAAAATTTGCAGTTTTGCATTGACTGTACTTGTAATTTACGCGCTCCCATCGGCAACAATCGGTAACAATCAAATATTTTTTAAGTATTGAGAATGAGCTACGATTTATTTGTTGTTAAAATTGATGACGAAACAAATGGAGTTTTGGCATCAATTAATGATTTGGATTTCGAGGAAAGTTGGAAAGATCAAATCGAAAACTGGGGTTTTGCTATTTTAAAAGATGGCATTTGCGCTGGAGCTGGTCGCAATTACTTAATAGAAAAATGTGTTGCAGATAGGTTTATTTTATAGTTTATTATTATCCTGATAAAATAAACGTTATGATGTATTCAAAATTTATTTCTAGTGCTTTGTATGACTGGAAAGTGATCATCAGGTACTATTCCGAGTGTACTATTCCGAGTAATAAAGAAGACACCTTCATTGTCTCAGATCGGGATCACACCCAACAATTCATTGACCAATATTCTAGGTAATTTTATTCTCCCGGGAGTCTGTGAGTTTCGAAAAATGGTGTAGAAACAACTAATTTTACTCAATTACACATCGACTGATCAGCGCTGATTTCAAGCTTTGTTTTTTGGGAACAATATGAAGATTCAATTTTATTTTTTAGTGCTCCCGATCCATTACCCGAAATCCCATGTTTTTTGCAACTGAAATTCGCTCAGATGAAAGATGAAATGCGGAACTTTGAAAAAACGTTACTGGCGAGTTCAAGGACTAAAGTTGCCGAAATTGCTATACCAGAAAAACTCTACACTGAAATAAAGGAAACAGGCAATCCACAAAACACATCGTACGTATAATAAATTAAAAAAAACAGTTTATCATCAAAATTTTAAGAATAATTATGAAAATTATTAAAACTAATAACTTTATGAATTAATAGCAGATCAAACTAATAAGTAAAAAGTTTATACATTTTAAAATTTCTTATATCTGCAATCCTTAACCAATTCAATATAAAATAATCAAAAAGCTCAAGGAAATTTTTGAAAAATTATAGTTTGAAATTTTCTTAATTTTAATCTTATTTAATCTTTCATTTCAAGTTTTAAAATTTCACTTTTTTCGCATATTAGCGATTCATAAGTTGATTTTACTTGACTAGTTTCGTGTTTTAAGACATTTTCAAAAGTAAATAATTTCTGCAGAAAATACAATAAGTCTGAACTTGAGCAGAATCTGGAAAATGCAAAAAAATACAGTTTAATTTTTTAATCAGGCTTTTTTCCTATTTATTAGTGCCCATTTTGGAGTTAAGCACGAAAAGTTTATTTTTTCTTTTTGAATGTTCAAACTGGGCCGCAAGGTTTTAATGAAGTACGCCTCAGTCTGAATATTAGCGATTGTTAACATGGTGCCATGGCATGCCATGCCCTGGTTGTGGTTTGACCTTGATTCGATTATTTTTGATTTTGGCTCGAAAGCAGCATTTTGGTATTCGAGTCATTCGTATTTAAGCCGTTGTCTGTGATGCATAATAAATATTATTTAATCTTTTTGGTTTTTTGAACCCTCGTTATTGACGAATGCCATAATTATGAGAATGACCCAGAACAGTTAACAAAACCTCATCACCCATGCCGAGGTGGAGAACAGAGATTAACTCGCCATTTGGTGTTTTATAAACCAACTAAGGTCGTTAAGTTAAAAAATAAAATGTATGTGAATCAAAAATCCTTATTTGGTATTCCCGGATAATATATTTTTATTTTTTGCGATTCAAAATTTCAAAAAAACATTTTCATGAATTTTTTCTGTATTTATTTTTGAATAATAATCTTTTTTCTTATTTTTTAAAGAAATTACCGATTTTCACTCATAATAGGCTTTCTTACGCCGTTAAATCTTAAAAACCTTACTTTTTCAAAAATCTGTCAGCAAATCAATTTATAATAACACAAAAAAAATAAAAAAAAATTTGCCAGGAAATTTCTGGAAAAAATTTCATTAAAATGCAACGTGGGACTTTTTTTTAAAACTCAAATTATTAAAAACATTCCAGAGAAATCCGAATAAGGAATTTTAATGCCCAGGGAATTTATTTTTTTGAATTCACGACCGAAGTCGATTTTCATAATTTACCTAATAATAATATTTATTTGAGCAGTTTGGAGGAGGACTAAAATGTGAATAGCGAGAAACCTTAATCATCACAAGAAGAGAAAAAACCCATGTTAACACTATCAAACATAATTTATTAGGCAAATCTGCTTTTAAAATTCAAATATAAATTGTTAAAATTTAAATATTTTTATTCTCTAATTATTTATTTGAGAAACAGAGCAACTAATAATTTTCAACAAAAAATGATGATCAAAACATTCAGCGCGGAAAACTTAACTTGATTCTTATTTTCGATCTTTTACGATGATGGATATTTGATTTTTTGACTGGAGTGCCAAATTGGCACTGCCAATTCTTATGAAATAGTCATCAGATCCTTTATTGATAATGACGAGCAAGACATAGTAGATTTTAAACATTTTAACATTTCAAAGCCTTCAGAACTGGCCACAGTTTGTTGGTTGTGAAAATGGATGACAAAACAAAAGGGGTTTTGGCATCAATGAAAGATTTGGATATCGACGCGAATTGGAAAGATCAAATCGAAGATTGGGCTTTTGCCATGTTGAAAGATGGAATTTGTTCGGGAGCTGCTCGCAATTACAGAATAGACAAATGTGTTGCAGATAGGTTTATTATTATTATTTATTATGATTTTGATCAACGAAAATCTTAGGTTAATTTAAAATTTACTTTTAGTTCTATGTATGACTGGAAAGTGATCATTACTGTGTATCAATAATAATAAACGCATCACCATCTTTTCCATCTTTAGAATCTTCTTAAGTGTATTGAACAAGACCAGTTTGATTTTCAATAAAGAATTTTTCTAGTTACATAGAAATAACTCTCTGTTCTTGATAAAATAAAAAGAGAAAAAAGCTCTTCGAAATCTCGAAGATTAAGAATGGTGTTATTCAGCCTTATTATTTCACTACAAATTATCATGAAATTAATTTAGCCAAAAGCCTTTTTTCTGTTCTTATTTACTGCAGAATCATATATTTCTGTTTTCGTTCCGACGTTAAGGGAAGACCCGACGGGCGCTAGATCTCGTGACTCAGACATAGAATTTGACCGGAATGTTTTTCAGATAATGCAGGATTTTTGGATTTCTTCCGGTAATTAGCCTTATCGCATAGACTAGATATCGAATCTTATTAATTTTTGTTGCCACTTTAAATTTTGAGGCCAATGCCTGGAATAACAGGAAAAATTTGATGTTTACTTAAAGAAAGTTTCGGAATTTTATTGAAAAACATGTTTTTGACAAATTTCGTTGTATCAAAGCTTTGAACAAGTGCCCGAAAGCAATATCGAAAAACCTGGCTCATTTAGCTCCAGGAAATACGATTTCGAAAAAATGCTTTATTTGAGGAACCGTTTTCAGCCATATTCGCGGTTTTAATTCAAGAAAACGAAGTATGTTCATAAAACTTCATTTTGAGAAGTTTTTAATCGAAAAAAAACTAAATTAGACAAAATTTCAAATTTCTGATCTCATTCAGTTCCGGAGTTTTTGAATTAAGCATTTTGCACGAAAAAGTTCAAAAGTCTGCTGTCACCTCGAAAAATGATTCCTTCATAAGAAACGGCTAAATTGACTGTTTTAGGACACATTTTCTCAAAACGTGAAAAATCATTGACTTTTATTCAGCTGAAAACAGACATTTTAAAATCACTGAATGGCGTCGGGTTCTGCATTAGGAACATTGCGTTAGGCGTGTTCTATTTCAATAAACTGCCGGTTTTTAATCGATTTGAGTCAACAATATAAAAATTTGTCAAATGCAATCATAGGAGGCTGTGAGTGTTAAAATGCAAGAGTTGCACAATCAAGTTGAAAATTGACAAAATTTCAAATTTCTGTTCTCATTTAGTTCCGAAGTTTTTGATATCCGCATAATTTACAAAAAAAATGTACAAAAAATGTTTTAAAATTTCTTCTCACCTCAAAAAATGATATTATCAAGAAAAAGAGCAAAGATTCAATTTCTGGACCGCTAAGACGACCTGTGCTTCATACAAAAAACCTCAAGTCAATATTTTTTTTTAAAAATAGACAAATATTTCTTAAGAGGGTTCTGGGTGCTAAAACAGCAATTGCTGGGGAGTTTTTGACTACTTTTTGAAGCCTTATACATTTGGTTTGGGATGTTGGAAAGTTTAAATGAAAAAAAATATTGTTCCGTGAACACTGGTCATGATTTTGAGATATGTCAATATATATAAAAAAATCGTAATAAGCTCGTAAAACACTTTACGAGAACGCTTTTTCTCAAGCCTTTATTTGTCTCCAGCAGGATATTTCTCGTGGAGTTTATTTCCAAGTTGATTTAAACTTTCAAAATTAATCAGAAACATCGGTTACCCCAAAATGTTGGGCTTTTTAAAAACAGATTACGTTTTGATTATTCGTGATAATGAAGAATAACTTGAAAAATGACTTTCGTAAAATGGGATATATCTGTCTAATATTATTTAATTTTTGTTTTGTTAAAACAGAAAATATTAAGCAAAAAAAAATATATCAGACGTTGGGATTTTGTTTTGTACTTTGGCGGAATACTTTTGATCATAAAAAGGTTCGCTACGCTATACCATAAAGAGCAGCAATATTATACAAACAATAAAAGGCCTGAATTCAGTTAGTATTAGTGTTGAATTATAAAAACATACTTTCCTAGCTCAGTTTTGATGCAGAATTCAATTTCGCTATCAAAATACATTTTGGCCAATTTATGTGATATTCTATTTTGGTTAAAACTCTCAAAAAAGGGTTCAAAGTCGATTACAAAAATTTTCTTCGCCGAAATTAATTTCTCAAGACCGATTGACAGAATGTATTTATTTGCTTAATTATCAAACAAAGAAAGATATATTTTGCATGCAATCAGCACCCAGAACCTTAAGTCTCAAACGGAAACACCATGGACGTTATGGTCACTAAAAAGACGTTTGAAATTCACTAAATGGCGTCGCGTTTTGACTCCAAAGAAAAATTTCTACAAATTAAAGTTTAACTTTTTTGTATGCAATAAGTTAAAATTTCTCTTTGGACCATCAAGAAACTAATTTCCAAGAAAACAACTGAGGTTGTTTTTTTAAGATCAATCAACCATAGTCATGCCGATTATGGGAAAACCACCAGACGATATCGACAAACAGTTTTTTGCTTTCAACTGCCAACTAAAAAAGCTCAATGAAGAAATTTTATTAAGTTGATTTGACACAGTTCACCGAATATAAACCGGAATGTAATTTTTTGATAGGTGCGAATTTCGATGGGCCCAAAATTTTGAAATCAGTCGGAATGTTAAGGTTTTATGTCTGTTCAGTCTTATACCACGATTGTCTTCACATTTACTGCTTGAACTATATTTTTGATGAAGAAAAATGATGAAGAAAAAAACGAGTTTTGTTTTTTCTTTGATTTTATACTGAAAATACCTATATAATAAATCTCCGGTAACCAGTGAACTGGTAGTCCGATGAAAAATAAAAATATTCTTTATTGAGCTTTTTTAGTTGCCAGTTGCATGCAAAAAACCGTTTCTTGATATCGCCTATGATTATCTCGTAATCAGGCTTGTTAAAAGGATGGCTTTTGCGTGGGTTTTCCATCACTTTTTTTTGCGGAAGTTAAAGCAAAAGATAGGCAAAAAATGGGGATGGGGATAGAAAATACGGTCGGGGATGCATCCCTTTACAAGCCTGCTCGTAATCGTCATGACTAAGGTGGATTGACCTAAAAAAATCTTTTAAATCCTCAAAACTAGATAGAAATAATAATTCCACAGACTTTTAATTCAAATGTGTCATAGAGTTCGCAATTATTTTTCTAGTGATAGGTTTAAAAATTTGATACGACTAGCAGTTCAAAAGATATTTGTTCCTACATTTTTTTTTCACCTGTACTTTTTTTTAGGATTTTTGCCTGATTATCGTAAAAAAATTCTAGCGTAAATACGACACATAAAATCAAAATTCTGAGGAGACTCAGATTTATGAAATTACTTGAGGCTACTCCTGGTTCTATTTTTTTTCTCTGGTCTTTATTGAGAGTTTTATTTTTTCTCAAGTGATTTCTCTATAAAGTCAAGAAATAAAAAACACTTAATTGCGCGAATAATTATTTTTGAAATAAATCAGTTTGATTCTAAATTAGAATTCGATACAAAGCGACAAAGAGCATAGCTGAAACTTACAGCTGATCCCAATACTCAGTTTGTCCTTTCTTTAGTGGCTGAATATCTTGATCTTATAAATTTATTTTATCCTCAAAAACAGGTTGCTTACAATTTTTGAAATGTATTTTTTCGTCACAGGAAAAAAGAAGTTATCATGTTGTAGACTAATGGAGAGAGTCTCTCAGAGAGATATTTTTAAACAGAGAACAGGTTCAGAAATCCAAGGTTTGAGTTATTTATAAATAATTTGCGAATCACTCAGAGTGATTCACTCTGGAAAAATTCTTTTTTGAAAAACATAAAGTTCATTTTTATGGCGTATATGATATACGGTATATCGATCAAAGATGATTTAATTTCGAAACTTTCTATTATTCTGCAATTCACCGTGATGAGCCTTCAAAGTTCGAGTCAAAAACTATTTAAATTCAATTTGTTTATGATTTTAGTGCGTGCATTTTGGCTCGAAGAGACACACAAACTTGTTTTTAAGACGATTAAGATGAGCTATTCAAAATTCGAGATCATGATGTATCATGATCAAAATGTATGGTATTCCGATGAAGCACCTGAAACTAATTCCTAATTTTCTCTTGCATTTATCGAGCAAACAGAATTCAAATTTTAAAAAAAATTATTGGCCTCCAATTTAAATCTATCCTTGATCTCGGGTCAATAAAAATGATAAATATTTTATCGCATTTATTATCTCCCAAAGTTGGCGTCCCCGAATGGCGGTTTTGGCGGAGAGAAATGTCAATGTTTTGGGTGTGAGGGGGTTAAGCTACACATTTGGGAGCGTTCTTTCCGTACCCAAATTGGCCAATCAACTTTTTTTTCCCTCCTATACTTTGTTACCGTGAGTACGGAAAGCACGCCGTGCTTCTGTACCAAATTGGTCTGTAAAATTAGTATTTTGTTTCTAAATAAAAAAAGTTTGCATTGGTCATGTCAACAATTAAACGGAGGCAGACCAATCAGAATGAAGCAATAATTAAGTAAACAAAGAATCTGATTTTACTTTTTATTTTGTTTATTTGAAGTTCAAATGGTTTCAGGGGAATATGTTTCAGTTTCATGTTTTCATTCAATGGTTTCGGGAAATAGAAACTGAACTGCCTATACAAGCTCGTCCAATAACTTGTTAATCTGAAAATTATCAAATTCAGATAATTCGTTATTTCTTGCTTGATACTGCAAATTGGCCATTTGTTTATTCCAATTCATCTTTTTTCTTTTTCAGCTGAGTCACGCTTTCCCGGAAAGCGTATTGAAGCAATTTATGATCATCATTTAGGAAACTCAAATAGGAATCCAGAGGTCGAAGCAACATTTTTATTGAAATATGAATATAATCTTTTGGTCTTATTTTCAGTGCCAAGCGGAGCGATTACATCATGAACTAAGATTAAATAAGAATCGTAGTTATTTTTTTCAATTTTTAAAAAAGTTTTAAACTGGGTTAAAATAAAGTACAGGGAGGCCCGATATCGCCGAGTTTGCCGAAAAAAACCACGCAATTCCACTAGTTTTAGCTGAATACTTCCAGTGGTAATATCGCCGAATTTTTTGACTTTTTTATATCTCAAATTACTTTTTGAGCGTCATGAATGACGTCACATTTTTCAGGATTGACTTCCCTAATCTAGTCAATTTAACTTTTATTTGATTGCCTTTGTGCAGTATTTACTTCTACGCATTTTGGTGATTTACTTCATACAAATCAATTGTGAAAACTCCTTATAAAACCCTAAAAAAAATTCGACATATGACGTCATTACGAACGCCTACGCGTTATTAACAAAAATATCTATTTATGTTCCCCTTAATCGCCGAATTTGCCAATATGGCTGAGATTGTTGGCCAAAAAACTTTCGGCATATATGGGTCCTGTATAATACAAAAGCCTGTAGTTTAACATCCTCCTGAAACTAACAGTCAAATAACAATTAAACAGGTGGGTTTTGGAAAGGTTTTGGGAATCTCATCATGAAATATGACATCATTCTTATAAGGCTGCGTATTTGTTCCCGATTCATCATTGAGAATTTACCCCGTAAAAGTCTCTAAATTTTCCATCGTGGAAGTGATTCCAGAATGATGAAATTGGTTTGGCCTCCTCTCGATATTAAATTTCGCGAAAGTCTGATTGGAGCATTAACGCCTGATGACGTTTGCAAATTATCTCATCTTCATTCAAATTTAATTGGTCAAATCGCAAATAATTTTCATTTTGACCAATTTGGGTACACTAGACACCGACTCACACATTTATGTGTATTTTGAATGTGTAACTTCAAACTTTAGGAAGATACATTTTTATGACAAACAAAAAAAGCTGTTTTGATGCTTTTTGTTCCAGTTTAAGAGTTTTACAAAGTTGTAAGCGTTGAGCTATAGTTTCGAAAAAATCAATCGTTTGAAGCAAAAAATCTAAACTTTTTATTCTTTGTACATCACTTCTGGTCAAGCAATAGAAGTGTCCAATCAAAAACACGCTCAAAACAATATTTGAGAATGAGATTAATTTTATGTGAATCTTGTGAAAACTTTACCGATAAAGATAAGCAGTCTGGAATCCAGACTCTGGATATTCTACTACGAAACGATTAAATAAACCGAAGACCCAGCAGTGATAAATCGAGTGTAGTAAGTTTCGCACTTTGGAGCGAAACTCATATATTCAAACGTAACAATTGAGAATCTCAATTATTACATTTAGAATCCCTGGAATTGCCTAGTTTTGTTCTATTTATTGTATAAGGCTGTGACCAGTAGTTCAACGTCAGAGATCGTCATATTCACATATTTTCAAAACGCACCATAGCGAGCCTTTAAATTTTGTTATGAGAATCTTTCTGGCGTACAAAACATAACGGAAATCGAACTTCTAAAAAATAATCGTTTCTCGTCGGAAGTGTTTCTTTTAAATGTTTTTCGTGGTTTTTGTCACAAATTCCCTTAATTGCAAGAATAAAAATTCCTAAAAGTCTTTTTTGGCACTTTTAAAATTCACTTAATTACAATTTTCAACATTTTTGCACCTTCGTTATTCGAAAAATACGTTTACTTCTGTATGTAGAACCAGGATGTCAGCTTAAATAGTTTTGTCTCCATTGCCGCAACCGGTTAGTCACATTGTGTATTTACTTTATACAAATACAATAAGAAATGATAACAATCGTCACTTCCTTACTGGTGCACCCGTCGCTCATACTCAATGCCCTAGTTTGTAGTATTTGAACGCCGAAAGTGTATTTTTTGATTTGAAGTAAAAATGACAAATGATTTCAACCCCTGAAGTGATGATTTAAGTGCACAACGCTCAAACTGATACAATTTTTGTGGTCGGTCAAAAGCTTCCTCAATGGTACAAAAAAATGTTGTTTACATTTCATGCTTATATTTGTTTTGGCTCTTGTAAGGAGCGATTACCTTACAATCCCATCTGCAGGATTGCCAAAAAAGTGTGGAAAAGGTATTTTTTGCTGGTTTAACAGATTTCCTCGTATAATTATGGGTTTGAGATATCGTAAAGAGTACAAGTTGAGAACTTTTTAAATTTATACTATAGGATTCCAATAGTTTGAAACGCCAAAAACACGCTCATCTTGTTTCGGTGAAAGCACCCGCATGAAATCCTAGGTGCAGACACGTGATTACATTCAGACTTCACTATTTGGCAATAATAGGTAGGGAGCGAACCAATAAGTGCGCGCTCTGAGATGGGTAGGCTAGTGACTAGCCGCTAGTCTGGGCCGATGACCACATTTTAATTAATTGAAAAGTTTAGGGATTATTCACTCATTTTTAATCTAAAAGGCCGTACTTATCGAACAATATTGTACGAGTTTGTCGTTTTTTCTTATTTTTTTTGAGATTCACCATGATAATACAAAATTGTCTGAAAAATTTAAATATCAAATTTAAAACTGGAGTTCCCTCTAACTTAAACCCTTCAAAAGACAAAAACAAATTATAGTTTGAGTGCTCCTATTTAAGGGGTCGGTGCATTTTCGCAGATGACATTCTCACTTTTCTTTTTGGATTTTCTCTAGGCAATTAATTCAACTCATTTGAAATGAGTCATTTCCAATTATTGATGACAAATACATAACGATACTATTTAGAGAAATGAGAAATATTAAGCGATAATATTTATAGAATAGTTTATTAATAAACAAGTTATCATTATTTAAGATATTTTACGAATCATCTGGCAAAATATCGGGATAAGAGAAATATTTTGATTTCTAATTTTTTTTGTTTAACCCCCGCCTGCACAAATGTGCCTATTCGCACCCACCTGCACAAGAGTGTTCGAGAACACACCAAGATCAGGAAGCGCACCCGTAACTAACGAGAGAACTACAGTAGTTGATAAATTCTTTGACCTCGACGGGGGTTGTGACCAAGAAAAAAACGATTCCGGGCACAAAAATTTTTTTTGGGCCATCTAGTTGTCAGAAACTGACATTTTAAAACGCCCATTTGAGCAGCAACTACTTCGATTTTGAGCATTCAACAAACTCCATTGTACTTGATTTTTCAGAATAAGGCGCCGTTGTCACAATAACATTTGCTACCTTGTAGATATTATCTTGTTCAAAAGTATGTTTTAACGTGCGATAAACAAAAAATTTGCATTCAAATAGATGCATGTTCCAGACTGATGGAATATTTCATAGAACTCACGCAAATTTTGTGAAATTAAAATATAGGGGAACTATCGGGGGTCGTTCCGATATTCCGCCGGCCAAAATGAAACTTCCCAAAAATATTTTTGGTTTCTGTGTTCTGAAACACGCTCGTGCAGGTAAAAGTAAAGTACAAAAAAATAGTAAATATGGTTGTGCAGACATCAGTCAAAAATGTGTTGGTTGCTTTCAAAAAATATTGCGCATTTTACAATTAAATAAGCTAAATTTATACTTTTTTTCGATTTTTGTTTTGGAAACATGAAATTTTTCCACATTTTATGCTGAAAATTTTCAAAATTTCTTTCATCCAAATTTCGTTTAAAAAACACTTTCAATGGAAACTTTAACTTATTACATATATCTCTATATATGTTTCAAGCGCTCTTTAGAAAATTATATACACTTTTTTTGACATGTTGTTCAAAATTTTTTTGAAAAATTTTGAATTTTTTTCTCATTTCATGTTCAAAAATTTTCAAACTAATTTTTCTGGAATCATTAGCTGAAAATATTGAGAATTCTTACTTCAACTTTAATAAAATATGTCCTCGTTTTGTTTCTTCGCCTTGTTTATACTCTGAATCATACTTTTTTGAATGAAAATACGGTTTGCGCGAAATCTACAGTAGTTAAGCCCTTTTTAATCAAAAATTAAAAAAACATCATTTCACCGAGACTTGTTCAATTGGTAAGCCGACCCATCCACCACGTTAAATTTAATAGATTAAACTCATGATAATAAATATTTCTTTCGATGTGCTAAAATGTCGTTTTTTCTTCGTCTTTTTTCGGAAATTTTAATTTTCGATTGTCGAAATCATATAAAATTTAATTATATAAATTTTCGATGGTCGTCGAGACCATTTTTTGAAGCTTCTAATTAATAAATTAGAAAAAAAAATTTTAATGTAATTTAGACACCTTTGATAGCAAACGCGCGTTTTTTGAGTGTTTTTTTAAAAGACGATTTATAAAGTAAAAATAATCGATCTGAAAAAATCAGATAAAACAAAGGGAGCTCAAAAATGGCAACTTACGTTTGAAAAACTTTTTATTTAAAAATTATGAAGTGGCAAAAAGTTTCCCATCAAGACAAAAAAAATTGAAAAAGTGCAAATCTGTGAAAATGCACCGACCCCCTTAAGGGGGTAGCAGCGATGTGGCAGACTGGCGTCAATTTAACTTACGAAAATAATTAGTTGGTNTTGTCTGGTATCTATTTGATTTCCGTATTTCAACTGATGGAAGGGTCAATCGAATATCGTTTCTGAACTACTGATAAAATTTACAACACTTGCTTGTGACACCGGTTTGTGCCATTTGGCACGCAATTTATAAATAAATTTTTTTTTTCGAAAAATCTATATAAAATTGCAAGTGTAATAGGCTACATTACTTTGAAAAATCAGGACATTTTTTCATATTTAAACTCAATTGAAGGTCAATTTTTTTTCCTAAAAAGCTGTTTTTCTCTATTTTTCATGGAAAAAAAACTTTCCTATTAAAGAAATTTTTTCATGTGGATAATGATTCTCCCACTAATGAGTGCATTACACCCGAAAATGTCTGAAGTTTAAAAATATCGCCTTTAAAAAAAATCCCATATCGGGTCAAGTTGGAAATGGAGTTGTAATGAAAAGTGGTTTTTGATATTTTTACAGATACTTAAGTATGTTGAGAAATTAAAAATATAAACGTTTGCAAGAATGAACACTTTCATTGAAGATAAAAAATAAAATAAAAAATTTTCACATTTTTTTCTTTCAAAAATTACTCCGAAAAAATGTACCAATCTGCCACATCGCTGCTACCCCCTTAAGTCGAGCAACGACTCAAACAAATCTCTTTCCCATTTAAGTGGTACAATATGTTGTATCGTAAGCATCAGGAAAAACTCAAAATTTTAGGAGAATTCAGAATATCCTGATTTAAATGCCGTGACATAATTTAATGAAATCACAGCGTTTGAAAAATAAGAAAAAAAATTTTCGGAGCATTTTTGTCTCACAAAACATACGATAATGATTTATTGAGTGATGTATATATAATAGATGCAAAATTGTTCAGGAATTCCTACTATCTTATATTTGAGCATTTGAGATTTAAAACAAATCCAACTTAAACTGCCGGGTGTTTTAAATTGTGTTCAACGCAAAATTTTTCTCATTTAAATTCGAATTTAACTTCAAAATTTAGCAATTTCACTTCACCCGCTAACTGATGGACTTTGTCACCAAGGAAAATGTCAAGGAAAGTGTCACCTTGTTACGATACTGTACCTATTGGTGTTATGGTCCAAAATAATTTGCGATGCCCTTTTTCGCAAGATTAAGGATAGATCTAAAAATAAGCACTTTCGGTTTTTTCTCATAAGCTTTTAGTTTTCAG
>SCLH01000114.1:77976-109337 GCA_004367855.1 Oikopleura vanhoeffeni
TAAATAGAGCATTTCTAGAAGTCATGGCTTTCGAAATGCTGATAACATAAGAATGCGTAGGCGAGAGAGAAAATGAGAAAAATCAATAATTACCGATTGATTTTTTTTTAATTTCAAGATTTCTGTTTGTATTATTTGTGACAATAGGCCTCCGGTTAAAATAGAGCATTTCTAGAAGTCAANTTGTTTATACTCTGAATCATACTTTTTTGAATGAAAATACGGTTTGCGCGAAATATACTTTAGCCCTCTTTAATCAAAAATTAAAGAAAAATTATTTCACCGAGACTTGCCAAATTGGTAAGCCGACCCATCCACCGCGTGAAATTTGATAAATTTAACTCATGAAAATAAATATTTTTTTCGATGTGCTAAAATTTCGTTTTTTCGTCTTTTTTAGGAAATTTTAATTTTCGATTTTGACGTAGAAATCATATGAAATTAAATTATATAAATTTTCGACGGTGGTCGAGACCATTTTTTGAAGCTTCTAATTAATAAAAAAATAAATTATTGTAATTCAGACACCTTAAGTACCAAACGCGCGTTTTTAGAGTGTCTATTTTAAAGACGATTTATAAAGTAAAAATAATCGATCTGAAAAAACAGATTAAACAAAGTGAGCTCAAAAGTGGCAACTAACGTTTAAAATACTTTTTATTCGAAAATTATTAGGTGGCAAAAAGTTTCCCATGAAGACAAAAAAATTGAAAAAGTGCAAATCTGCCAAAATGCACCGAGGCCCTTTAAGGTCTGAAGCTGTGCCAGTCAGGGAGCGAGGACTGTATTGAAAGATTTCAAGAATACGGATCATCAAGAATCTTGATTCAAGATTTTATATCATCAACATTAACAAAAATAACTCAGAAACAGAAATCAAACCATTGATCGTCTCATGAAACTTGATCCGTGAACAACATCATATTTGCTTGTATGAAAATAAAATTTCAAAATATCAATTGAGTTTTTTTATGTTTTTGTGAAAAAAAACATCATGAAATATATTTATGAAAAAAAGATTATAATTATTTTTAAGATAGGAATCCTATTTGAATTCTTTTTTTCATAAAATAATCTATCCTATCCTAAACAGTTATAATGTGCTTTTCATAAAAATATTTTATGATATTTTTTTCACGTAAACATAAATAACATATTTAATATTATCAAATTGCATTTATCATATATCATAGCATATATGATGCAAAATTTTTTAATTCTTCTTTTCATCATTTAAATTATATATATCGTATGATAGGATATATATGTTTACTGAAAAAGAATTAATTTAAATTTGCCTCACTATCATTGCTGTTATCGATAATAAATTTCAATTGATCTAGCTAATAGTACAATACATACCACAACTACAGTACTCCACAAAAACGATCCCCACTGACAGTTTCTCAAACTCCTGACAAAAATTTCCATTTGATACAATTTTACCAAACCTCACCTTGTACCTGTTTTTGATGAAAATATTTTGGAAAAACTTGTGATTTTTAAATGAAGTGGTTATTATTGAAATCAAGTACAATATGTACCGAAACGTTAGTTACATATAAAACAATTTTATATACAATTTCTGTTCAAAATCATGAATTTATTTGCAAAAATCGCGAATGCACATTTGCGAGTTTGTTTATTCGACTTCTAGTTGAGCGTAACAGGCGTTAAAGTTGCACATAACTTCTGTGCAAAGTGCCAATCAAATCGGAAACATCATATTTTTTGTTTTGAAGTTTTTTTTCTCAAGTTTTGATCATTTTTCAATTAGTTCCTTGTTCTTCGACGAATTTTTTTTATTATTTTTTTTTGACAATCAGTGAATAAAAAAAATGGCCACTTAATCTTTTTCATGCATGTCTGAATATTTTCTGAGAGCCGTTTGAAAAATCATAAAAATCTTATTTTTCATCTTCGTCCGAATTTTATGGAAATATTATGAAAATTTTCTGCAAATCATGTCCAAAATTTTCATTTTTGTTTTCAATTTCCAATAAATCATTGTAGAATCACTTATTTAATTTTTTGTATCTATTAAATATCCGATGTCGTTTTTTCTCTACTTTATGCCATTTTGACCATTTTTCATCGAAAAAAACTTTCATATCAAGGAATTTTTTAATAAGCAACAAAGAACAGGATTTTTAGCGCATTCACCCGATGTCGAGTTAATTAATTCGTCTTCAAAAAAAAATTCTATACGTCGGGTTAGTTGGAAATGGAGTTCCATGAATAAGTGGTTTTTATATTTTACAGATTTATGTTTGTAGAATGGAAAATATAAACGTTTGCAAGAATGAACACTTTTATTGGAGATAAAAAATAAAAAAATATCCTGACAAAAATCGTCCTTGTCAAATCATAGGTGTCAGGACGTTTGAGTATGTGGTGTATGTTATTTATGTTTACGTGAAAAAAAATATCATAAAATATTTTTATGAAAAGCACATTATATCTGTTTAGGATAGGATAGATTATTTTATGAAAAGAAGATTTCAAATTTTTGAAGATAAAGATGATTGTGTTCTCTTTTTTTTATAATTTATTAATTAATTATTAATTAAACAAGTTTTCGCGTGAGCATCTTTCAAATTTTTAAGATATAATTTTAGTAAGTTTGAAGACTCACGCGAAACGTTGTTTAATAAATTATAAGAATATGTTCAAACACAATTTGTTCGATATATATTTTCAAAAAAAGACATTGTGTTGAACGTTTCAACTTGAAACTGACCATTATCGAACACAAATTGTCTTACACAATGAACAAAGTGGAGATTTCGTACTTAATGCTCATTTGTCGGACAAATTTTGTCCTTCAAATGATCAAAATTTTTTTTTAATTTTTGAACTTTTTCTAACCTGAAAAATAGAACAAATTATAAAACCTAGGCGTTTTATTTTCATTGGTTAATTCTGTTACCATTTTGGCACCAACTGAACTCAGTGAACTATTTTATAAAACTTAACGCCAGACGAATACAGAGTATGAAACTATAATTTTCAAAATTCAGTATCAAACCATAACTGCTTAACCCTTTATATTTAACGATTTCAGCTCACATAGTTTGGCTATAAAATTTTAATGATCTCTTTTCTTTATGTCTTGTTGATAATTTTCATGAAAGATCATTATAGTTAAGTGTAAAACTCAAATTTTTGATTAAATACAGAGAGTTTATTCAATTCTTATAGGCATTAAGAGATTAAAGAGGTAAATAGAGGAATGAGTCTTCATGTTGATTATATCTGTAACTCAAAATTGAAGTACTTTCTAATTGATTTAAAACGTCATCAGGATCACCAAAAGAAAAGAAACTTTCTTAGCGGGAAACTATGATTATTGTCAAAGTGTTATTTGTCAATTTCCCATTTGATTGGATTTTAAATGGAGTAAATATATCCCGCCCCTACTACTTAAAAACACACTACGTTTCCTCATCAGGGCCGGGATATTCACAAAAGTGTGAATAGGGCATATACAGCTGTCGACTCACCAAGCGCTTCAATATAGCGGTATGAATCTTTATATACGAATGTTTGGAGAAATATATAGAAAATAATTGAAATCTAGAAAATAATTTTATTTGAAACCCTTTTTTGTGCTTATCGATCATTTTGCCCGGGTAACTTTAAAAACTTGAATTGAGAATGTAAAGGCCTCGGTGCTCCTCGGAGAACAATTTCTCAACTTGTTCTTGCTTGAGTCTAGTACGCGTTGTGTTATGCGTCTCGAGTTGGGGTGGGGTGAAATCAACCAATCATAGAGTAGTGCGAGGGGCGCACACTCAATACAATTCAATTTACTAAAGAGTCAAGTAGTCAGAGTCATTAGAAAAGTAAATAATTTTTTGTAAGCAGAAAATAGAAGTTTCTAGATTTGCAAAACGTCGAACTATCCATTTTTTAACAAAATAGTTAGTTTTATAATAAATTTAATTTTTATAATTATAGAACTTTTATTAGACAAGAGAAAAGTCAAAAATTATTTAGCAAGTACGTCAAATTTTGAATTTTCGATCCCGATCGGGAATGATAAATTATCTTATCGTTAAATAAAATTCGACACAACTAAATGAGAACTAAGTTGATGAGAAGGCAATGTGAATCCGGATTTTCAAAATCAAAACATAATAGCGATTTTAGGTAACTCAGTAAATCAAAAAAAAAAAGCGATGAACCAAGAGTCGGCATCAGAATCGGTAGACCTGCTCTAGTCGCTTATTTCACTCTTTCAAGTCGGTTTCAGAGCACATTAGGTGAAATTTTTTAGCTTTAACCCCAAGGCAACTCTTATGAGAATGACGCTTAGTCGGAGATTGGCATTAGATACCAGCAAAAAAGCTTGAAAATGTTTTAGAGCAGTGCAAACGATTAAAGAAAATTAATTTAATTTATTTATTTATTTAGGTCAATTTGGGTACGGATAGCACGATCGATATGATATGCCGCAAAGCTGATAATCATATTCTGATTTTTCCGGTGACCAGTCACCAGTGGTGACTCACCAGTCAAACCTTCCCCTCCTTGAATTACATTTTCGGGCTATTTTGGGCTAAGGAAGTGGGTGTCGCAAATTTTGACAGTTTACGGAGCTATTTTTAAATTAACTTGTAGAGCTGATATCCCAAAAAATTTCGCATCCTGAAGAACAACTCTACACGGTGATTTGTAATTTAACAATAATCTGATACAATTTTACCTACGCCTACGCTTTTAAAAAGCCTTCTCAAAACACTCAGAATAAATTTTCTCCTTCAATTTTCACCATTTTTCATTATTTTTTGTGTCAGGCTCCAGAGAAGCCTCACACATAATGCAAAAGCGCCCTTTCCTCGGAATTTTGCTTTTGGCGGCCAAAAAACGAAAACAAAAATAATTGATTAATTAATGATTATAATTGAAAGTGCGCTTATTTGTTTTCTTTTGACGCTACCAAGTCAAAAATCGCATCAAAATCCTTAAAAGTGTTTAGAATTACAAAAAAAAGTTTTGAAGCATTTTGCCAATTTTTTTATACTCAATTTTGTCAAAATTCAAAATAAAAATGAAAAGTTGACATGGGCCCCAAGAGACGCCAAATCCAAATTTCGAAAAAAAAATTTCTAATGGATTGTCAAACAAGTTTCGTGCTTTCAGATGCAGTATGAGCCGAAACGTTATCATCAAAACTGGTGGAGGAGATATTTTTTGGCTGAGCCTCCCAAACTGAGCATTTCAAAAAATTTGGCTTTAAATGAAAAGTTGACATGGCCCCAAAGAGACGCCGAACCAAAATTTCAATGAAAAAATCTTTAATGCATTGTCAAAAAACTCTAGTGCTTTCAGATGCAGGATGAGTCAAAATTTTATCTCTCAAACTGGTGGAGGAGATACTTTTTGCCTGAGCCTCCCAAACTGACCTTTTCAAAAATTTTAGTATATGGTTTTTCGCGTTTTTGTCTGCCAAAAGCAAAATTCCGAGTAAAAAACAAAAATTCATTATGTGTGAGGCTTCTTTGGAGCCTGACACAAAAAAATAATGAAAAATGGTGAAAATTGAAATAGAAAATTCATTCTGAGTGTTTATTGAGGAGGCTTTTTAAAAGCGTAGGTGTAGGCGTAGGTGGGATTGAATAAGATTACTGTTCAATTACAAATCACCCTGAAAAGTTGTTATTTAAGATGCAAAAATTTTTTTTGGGATTTTAGCTCTGCTAGTTTATCCAAAAACAGCTTCGTAAACTGTCAAAATTTGCGACACCCACTCCCTAAAGTCATGGCGGTGAGGGTCATCCGATTCTTAAATAGCTGAAAATATTCAATTGTGTTATTTACGTTTTTGTGATAAAAATATCACAAATTTTTTTCAAAAGAAGATTATAACTGATTTAAAAAAAATATATAATTTTATGAAAAGGAGGATTAAAATTTTGGAGAAAAAAAAATTATTGTATTCCGAGTTGCATTTTTGGGCTATAAAGTCATGCGGATGGAAATGCGATTTTTAAAAACCTGTAGTGGTGTTTTACGTGGTCAACAACTATATTCCTTATTCACACTTGTGTAAATATCCCGGCCCTGATAAGAAAACGTAGTGTGTTTTTAAGTAGAAGAGCCGGGATTTAAGAAAATTTTGAGTTATAATTAAACTTTTCGAATTCGAAAAATTATGAGAAATTTTCTATCAAATTTCTGAACATTATAAAAAATGCTTTATTCAACGAAAAAACTCTACAAAATGGCTACTTTAACTATTCGACTAGGTGACCACATATTTTTCATATGCTCTTTGAAAAACCATATCATATGGTCTATATGACATGGTTTAGTGATTTTTTGTCAAAAATAATTAGAAATATTTTGAAAATTTTTGTCATTTCTCGTTCAAAAATTTTCAAACTAATTTTTTTGCAATCCTTAGCTGAGAATATTGAAAATGGCTACTTGCACTATATTTAAATATGCTTACGTTTTGTTTCTTCGCACTTGTTAATACTCTGAATCATACTTTTTCAAACGAAATTACGGATCCGCAGAAATACTCAAAGGCCCTCATTATCCAGAATTAAAAAATTTTAATTACACTCAAACTTGCCGAATTGATAAGCCGACCCATCCACCGTTTTCAATTTATTTTATTTAACTCATGCAGAATTTTGACGTAGAAATCGTATAAAATAAAATTTAATAAATCCGAGTCGGTGGTCGAAAGCGTATTTTAGTGCTTCTAAGTAACAAATTATAAATTGTACCGTTATTGAGAAATCCTGGAACAAAACGCGTGTTTTTTGAGTGTTTTTTCAAAAGACGATTTATAAAGTAAAAAAAATCAATCTGAAAAAATTCAGATGGAACAAAGTAAGCTGAAAAGTGGCAACTTGTGTTCGAAAAAGTTTTTATCCAAAAATTTGAGAGTGGCAAAAAGTTTCCCGTCAAGACAAAAAAAATTGAAAAAGTGCAAATCTGTCAAAATGCACCGAGGCCCTTAACGATTTCTTTAAATTATGATGATTGGATTTGGCTTCTTCAGTCCAACGTTGTCTTTTTTTTATCTTTTACTTACTTGGTAATACTTTCAGGGATATTTTGTGACAAGTTAATCAATCATTTTGCATCCGTGATAAATCGATCAGTGGCGCCGTACAAAGTTATTAAACCCTTTGATGCACTTAAGGAGGTGGTGGCAGTGAATTTTGAGAGGCTTGGTACGGTTAAACTGATGACGGTGGAACATTTCTCATAACAACATTTGAACGATCTATCATTATTCTCGCGATTCTATTTGGAAATGTTTAACCAATCACATCAACCACTTGGTTAACCGCGGTTAAACACGAGTCTTTTAGCTTTTTTCAATGAAACAAGGATCCAAAAGCTTAAATCAGAAACTTTTGAAGTATGGTGAGAATTGAGAAAATTGTCTGAATTTTAGTGAATGTGTTCTTTTTTTCCGATTTTTGTCTCAGGGGTCAACAAACTGGTTAAATTTGTCGAAAAATGGTGTTTTTCGACGTTTTGGTAAAAGCCTTTTTCTGAGGAAATGCCAGAAACGTCATTTTCGGAATGTAACAGGCCAAAGAGGTGGTCAACATCGAGTGGGTCGCCCTTTTTTGAATTCCGGCCTGATTGACTGTAAATCGATCAAAAAGTGCGCACAATTTTGAAAATAAAAGTCCGAATTAGAAAATTTAAATGCCATCAAAAGATTCCTTGGGCATGGTTTGCTGGAAGCCATATTAGCAACTAGGGTCTGATTTTGAACACAGCCGATTTTAGAAAAAACATTCAAGCTTTGAATGAAAATTGCACCGTTTCTGTTCGAAATGAGACCAAAGTTGCTAATATCGTTTCCCGCAAACCGTACCCAAGGAATCTTTTAGTTGCATTTTAAGTTTCTATTTCGGACATTCTTATTCAAAATTGTCGATTTCACGCATTTTTTTTGTCGATTCACAGCCATTCAGGCAGAAATTCTAAAAAATTCCTCCCATTCCATGTTCATCACCCCTAGGGCTTGTATTATTCCGAAAATGACGTTTCCGGCATTTCCACAGAAAAAGCCTTTCATCAAAACGTGAAAAAACACCCCTTTTCGGCACATTCAACCAGATTGCTGACCTCTGAGGCAAAAATTGAAAAAACAGCTTAAATTCAGACAATTTTCCGGATTCTCACCAAATCTCAAAAGTTTCCGATATAAGCTCTAAGATCCTTGTTTCTTTGAAAAAAGCCGAGAGACTCGTCTTTAACCGCGGTTAACCAGATGGTTGGCGGGAGTGGTACTTAACTGTCAAATGAAATCGCGATATCAAAGATAAAACTTTCATCTTTAGCTTTTATTGTTGTGTTATATTATATATTTCTAATGTATGTTTCAAAAATGTCCAGTCTGCATTTGTCTAACCGTACGAAGCCTTTGAAATGTCAAAATTTACTGCCACCTTAAGGGTTAGTGAATTTTAACATAATGCAATTTGCAGAGGCTTCGTTCGGTTAGACAAATGCAGACTCGACATTTTAAAATCGCGAACACATTTGACAGTTGAGTACCACTCCCATCAACCTCCTACTACAGTATTTAACCGCGGTTTAACACAAGTCCCTCAGCTTTTTTCAAAGAAACAAGGATCTTAGAGCTCATATCAGAAAGTTTTGAAGTTCGATGAGAATCTGGCAAGATGTCTGAATTTCAGTGTAGAGAAGCTGTTTTTCTGATTTTTACAGGTTGTAATTTATTTTTTGTCGGTGTTTCACGCGTAACAGTGGTCGTATAAGTAAAATTTTTTTCGCTGAAAACCTTCACCTAACGCCGGATTTCACCTATACGCCGGGGCGTATCTTCTGATTGGTCAATTAAAACAAGATCTAGAATTTATAATTAAGTTAAAGAGTAGTCAGAGTAAGAATTTAGGGTTATTACTGTATATTGGTACTACATGCATTTTTTTCAAAAGTACTCAAATCACGGTTGGGCCAGAACCCCTCAAAGAATCGTACACGAATTTCTAAGACTTTTATTTGCATAACAGTATAGTATGGCCTCCAGTTTAATAGAAACTTTTTAGAAGTCATAACTTTCGAAATGCGGATTACATAAGAATGCTGCTGCGCGAAGATTAGGTGAGAGCAAATCTTTTATTATCACCGAGGAAATAAGTTTTACTCAAAAATTAAAGAGTCATTATACTAGAGATTTTGTAAATAACTATAATTATTTTTAAACAGAGCGATATAAAAATCAATTGAAGTTTTACTATGAGGTAATTGCAAATATAAATTTTAGGTTTAATTTTATCTTATATTGCACTTTTGGGTGTAACTGGAGGTAATTTTCGCAACTTTTTGTCTTCTTGTTCTCATTAAATGCCTTTAAATTCGTTTTAAATTTTGTTTTGTTTTTTCAATTGTATAGCAAATTGACCGAATATTATTTTAAGTTATTGAAAACTGTATGTTGATGATGAAACGTTGCTGATATGGCTCGATTTATAAATATGGCGACGCGTCCGCATAAATCGAGTCTGGGTACAGATTCATGTCTAAAGTCTACAAGTTAAAATCGACCCTTTTTATTTGAAAAATCTTTAAAAAATTGTCATAAAAAAGAGAGAAATAAGGTTTACTCGAAAATTTAAAAAAAAACGCAATTCTTCTTACTTTTCTATGCGTAAAACTTGAAGGAGATTATTTTCCTTAATTAAAATGATTGCTTGTGATGTTCTATGAAAAAGTAAAAGACACTTTTTAATCGCTTTTATTCGAAGTTTGTGGCAACTTACTGAATATTTTTTTAGGTTTCAGGTCTGAAATATTTTCAATTGCAGGAATGAAACATTTCCCAATGTTTGCACGAGAGAAAATGTCAAAAAAAAAATTCACGACAAATGCACAGAAATATACCCAAGATTTGAGTTTGAAAGCAAAGTTGAGGATTATTTAATAATGTTCAAATTGATTTTTTGGCTCTGAACGTGATCATTTTCGACAATTTTGAATGTCTTTTTAAAATTTTTAAAGATCAAAATACCCTTGGACTAATTTCACAGCAAAGTTGTTTTTTTAAGCGGATACTGTGGTTTTTGCATTCTTCAGACCAAATTCCCATTAAATTTAGGTTTTCTAGCTAATTTGTCGAATATTCAAAAATTCTCAAATTTTGATAAAAATGGTATGAAAGCGTTATATGATCTCAAATTGCTAAAATATAACCAAAAATTATTGTTTTACAAATTCTCACCAGTTTTCAAGGAATAGGCCCTACTTGAGACGATAATGCACTTGGGACCAAATCACACTTGGGACCAAATCACACTTGGGACCAATATGCAATTGGGACCAATAAGCACTTGGGACCATGACGGACTTGGGACTAATATGCACTTGGGACTGATATGCATATTAGTCCCAAGTCCGTCATGGTCCCAAGTGCCTATTGGTCCCAAGTGTGATTTGGTCCCAAGTGCATAATCGTACCAAGTGGGGCCTACTCGTTTTCAAGCTTTAATCCGCCCTATAAGGACAGTGCATCGATTTTGACTTTACATTTTTTTTGCAGATTACATTTCAACATTTTGCTTTTTAGCGCTCTCACTATTTTGAAGTCAAAAATGTGGTCAAAATATGAAATTTAATTTCTGTTGGGATGACACGAAAAATATTCAAACTGATTTGCATTTCTCGTTTTTCATAAAATTAAGCAGTTCCACCGGGAACAAAAGAATTTCTATAAAAAACTAGAATTTTCGAAGCACAAGAAGTCGAAAAAGTCTCTAACTTTTTTCTTGGGGGCCTGAAGGGGTCGGTTGTTATGTCGAAAATAATTGCCTTGATTTACGCTACAAGATGAAAAATCAAAATTAATTTTTGAGCTTTTTTTGAGATAACCAATCAGAAGCCTTGCTCAGTATTGCAAAGAAATTGAAATTTTAAATTTTTTTGAGACGAATACTTTTCTCAAGCAAGGTCTAGATTTCTAATCGATGCGCCGCATTATTAATTGTAATAGTAAAATAAAAAAAAACGCGCAGCTGCGGAATGGGTGGGGTACAAAAAACTGTTTTGAACACCATGGAGCTAAAAATCAAATAATATTGATGCAATTTTTATCTTTCTAATTGTGGGCAAAATTTTCGTCAAACTTTCGCGTCTTTGTTTTTATTATTTGAACATTCCTTGGCTACCCTACACCCTACTGATGAAGCGAAAAATCAAGTTTTCGAAAATACGAAGTCTTCCTTTTTCAAAAAAACAAGATAAATGGTTATTTCATCATATAAGAACAGAAAGTTCAGTGAGGAGGATTCACGTGTTTTACGCCTTTGACACGTGACTTCTCGTTCCAGTTGTACGTGACACACCGACAAAAAATTAATTACAACCTGTACCTCAGTGGTCAACAATCAGGTTGAATGTGCCGAAAGGGGGTGTCTGTCGACGTTTGACATTAGTTTTTTTCTGTGGAAATGCCAGAAACGTAATTTTTTGGAATGCGACAAACTAAAGAGGTGGCAAACATCGTTGAGAAATTACTTCTGCAAATTTCGGCCTGAGCGGCTGTAAATCGACAAAAAAGTGCGCAAAATCGGAGTTTTCGAACATAAAAGTATGGATTAAAAAATACGAATGCAACCGAAAGAATTCTTAAGTATGTTTTGCTGAGAAGGATATAAGCAACTATGATCGAATTTTGAACACAAACGGTGCTAGAGATCAAATCACAATTTTGATGAAAACTTAAATTCTTTTAGAATCCGCTGTGTTGAAAATCAGACTATAGTTGCTAATATCGTTTCAAGCAAACCGTACTTTTTTAACAACGTTCGCCACCTTTTGGGCTTGTTACATTTTGAAAATGACGTTTCTTGGATTTCTACAGAAAAAGCCTTATATCAAAATGTCGAAATCACATCCTTTTTCGGCACATTCAACCAGATTGCTGACCCCTGAGGCAAAAATAAAAAAACAGCTCCTTGACACTAAAATTCAGACAATTTTCCGGATTCTCATCAAATCTCAAAATTTTCCGATACAAGCTCTAGGATCCTTTTTTCTTTGTGAAAAGCTGAGGGATTCGTGTTAAACCGCGGTAAACCATATGGTTTATGAGAGTGGTACTTAACGGTCAAATGTAATCGCGAGATCAAAGATAGATCTTCCGCATGTTTGTATCAAAAATGTCCAGTCTGCATTTGTCTCACCGTACGAAGCCTCTGAAATGTCAAAATTCACTAACTCCACCATTTTTAAGGCCCTAAGGGGGTAACCGACGGGTTTTACTCGATGTTTCAAACGTTAGTCCTGAGCTACCGCAATTCGTATTGAGTTCAAATTCGGATTCTAGGAGATATTTTTTAAAATAAGTCAAAAAGTGATTTTTTTCCATTTTTCGGAGTAATTTTATCTAGCTCCTGGATATCAAATTTTCTTTTTTTTTAGTATAAACTTTAATTTGTGAGCTTAACAGCCGTACAAGCCTGATTTCTCAAATTTCTTTTATTTGAGAAATTTCCATAAATAGAGTGGTTTTTTGCACATGTTCGCTGACCCATTTCATTTAGTCGAACAATATAGATTTTGTTCTTAAAGAAAGCACTTCTTCAAAGTGTGCAAAGCGAGGCGGTACAAAGAGTTTTTTATTTTTTTTCTCATTGCTTTTTAGAGGCACTCAAAGTTTATTAACCCTCAAATTCGTCAAAATAGGATTTTGAAGAAAAATTCCAAAACTTTTTTTGAGTAAAAATCATAATTTTTGATACTTTTTTGTCAGTTAGTTGCATAATAAAATTAGTTGTAAAATAGTCAGATCCAATGTCTAGATCACGAGAAAAAGTTAATTACCTGAAAAAATACTAGAAAAAGTCCATAGTATGCAATACGGAAAATTTTTTTATCGAATTCATCTTTTTTTAGGTTTTTACTAAGCAACCGTTAACGAAAATATGAATGATCAGCTAAAATCAGCTTTCTATCACTCTGAGTCTCGAGAACAGCCTCCGTCGTTCCCCAACATTTCTGGATCTCTAAGAAAAATATTTGGATTTTTTTTTTCGAAATTTCAAAATTTTTTATTGCCAAGTTTAAGATCTAATTCACAGGATCTAATGCAACAAAAATTAGAGAGCAAAAAAATTATTACTTCAAAGATATAGTGCGGTTAAGGACCAATAAAACTTTGAAATATAGAAAATTTGAAAAATTTTTGACATCGAATTTTTTATATTTCTGAAACAAACCAGCCACGAAAATGACAATGCAACTAAAATTAGATTCCTATACTTATGACGTCTCGAGATACAGCCTCCGTCGGTTACCCCCTTAATTAAATCAGAGTCGCATATTCTCTCAAACAAACCGAAAATAATCAAATAATGATATCAACAAGCTCTTTAAAAAATTTGAGTTAAACCACAGTATCAAATTTTTTGCTGCTGTTTAAAAAATATACTTACTAATACGATGAAATATAAATTCAGAATGAGCTTGAATTACACACCATCTGACGATTTACTTGTAGTGAAAATCAATCAATTTAACGAACGTCCTCTTGCTCGAGTTCAAGACCTTAAACGCAATGAAACCTGGAAAGACCAAATGCAAGATTGGACTTATGCTATGCTAGAAGATGGTGTTTGCGCTGGAGCTGGTCGAGATTTTAAAATTAAAGAATCTGTGGTTAACTCCGCCATGTACGATTGGAAAGTTATAAAATAATTTTGTGCAAAATGGATTTCAAATGTGTGGCACTATTAAAATGTTCATTACATGAAAATAGTTTTATTTAATTATGTAATGGTTTTCGAGATTAAATGCGGCTTGAGTTGTGGTGAAAATGACAAAACAAAATTGAAAAATGTGGTATAATTTTCTTTGACTTGGGCTTAAAATTATGATCCATAAGTATGATCATACACAGGTGGACTTTCAGAAAAACTTACAATGCCAGTAATGATTACTAAAGTCAGGCTTATTGAATGAAAATGTCTCGGCACTCTGTTGTTCATATTTTAGTGTCAAAAACAGCTTTTTGGGCTTCGTAACGCATTTTTACGGTACACTTATCAAGTAGTTTTGATTATTAAAAGGCACACATAAAAAACGTTATGCTTCATTTTGGAAAAAAATTTTGAAAAAAAAGTATTTTGAAAATTTTTGAAAAAAAAGTATTTTGAAAATTTTTGAAAAAAAAGTATTTTGAAAATTTTTGAAAAAAAAGGCATATGCGGAATAATATAAAATTAAAATTTATAAAACCCAGGCCTCTCCAGACCTAATAATTTTTTGTCATATTCGATGTTTAATTTAAAGAACTACCTGATTACTATAATTAGCCGATTAAGCGCTTTTGAGTGGCTACCCAAATAAGCAATTTGAAGTTCAAAAAAATCATTTACCCTGAAATTTTTTTTTCATTTCCAAACAAACAACTTTCATTCCTTGACCAAGGTTTTGCATCAAAAGTCGATTTTAACCCCAGAAATGACCTTATACATAAGCCATCGGTACTCTGCATGTTTCAAAATTCCGTTATAAAATGTCAAAGAACAGAATGTGTTGAATTTGTGAGTCGGTGTTTAGTGTACGCATTTGGGTACGCTAAGCACGGGCTTGCTTAGCGTACCCAAATTGGTCTGAATGAAAAATATGTTGTGAAAAACGCAACGTCATGGTTATGCGTCATTAGGGTGGTTTAGGAATTTCACCGACTGCACTGGAGCACAGTGATAGGCATAACTTATGCCGTATAAGTAGAGTCAGTACCGGGAGACTCATCTGCAAAACTAACCTCCTTAGTCCGGATTTTTTGAGTTTACGGGGTCAAACTTTCTCAAGAAGAATGATTCCGACCATGAGCCTCCAAGTGGTCACAATGAGATCATGAAAAAACAACCTTCCGGGCTTTAAACCGCGCTATAAAGGTTGATTTATTAGTAATAGATTATTATTGATTTTTTCTAGTTATTATACCGATCGCGTTACAAAGCTTTTGCCGATAAGTCTCTCGGTACTGACCTTACTTATGGGCCAGAAGTTATGCCTATGACTGTGCTCAAGTGCATTCTGTGGAATTTCTCAACCACCCTAATTACACATAATCATGACGTTGCGTTTTTCAACATATTTCATTCAGACAAATTTTGGGGAAAACATTTTTTAACAAAAAACATATTACAACTTTCTAACAAAATTCTTAACAAAAACTTTTACAAAATAAACTTTTACAAAACATTTTTAACAAAAAACATTTTTTACGAAAAACCATTTTGAGTTTCAAACTTGAGTTTCAACTCATCAAAAGACACACATTTGTTGGAAGGTAAAATCCTACACATAAATATCAAAATATATCTCGGTTGCATTTTAGTGTTTTGGAGAAGAATCTATAATTGCTTATTAATAAAGTACAGAATGGGAGAACTTTTCTAACAACATTTGAAAACTCGTGCTCAGTATGACGGGATGAACGTGCAAAACTTCTTTGTCAGGATAAATAGGTTGTGTGAAGATTAGGGTTCGAACTTTTTCCACAGTTTTTGTTGACATTTTGCCATCCACTATAATTTTGTGTAAATGAATCATCCGTATCTTAATACTTTAGAACTAGGGTTAGGTAAACTCGTGTCAGTGTACACGGGTATGGAACGACGCAAAGCTTTTTTGGAAGGTAGGGTTAGGGGTTAAAATAGGGTCGTGTCCGCGGACAAGACACTATTTTCAACAATACCATAGACTTTTCCGAGGAAACGTTTTGCCATGCCACGTGCACTATAACCGTTATTTTCTATAACCAGCAAAAATTTTGAGCCTGCACAGGCCGCGTTGCTTATGCGTTTCGGACCATAGAGCTAACCCTTTCTGCAACACTTGAGAGTACTGCGAAAAAGCTTCAAGTCTTACTATGAACGCCGAAACAGAGGCTTTCTCATCAGAACCTTAGACCGGTATGAGCGACCAACAACCACTGCTTTTTAAACTATTCTAAGTGGGTCTTTTGTAAAATCGAATCGCCCACTTCTCGCCTTTTATCTCCCAGTGCTAGAGCTGCCTTTCGCTAAATTCTTTCTGAACAATTCTGACCATTTTGTTCACTTCCCGTCGATGCTAAATTAAACAGCGAAACATGTTGAATTTTAATTTGATAAATTTATTTAGGTCATTTTTGTGAAAAATAAATCACATTTATAGGTCACAAGCAATGGCGAAAATTTAAATGTAGAATTCTGAGCATTTGCCTGGTTGATGAATATTTTAGCCGCAACTTTTAATCTTACTTTCTGAGTCCATAGATGTTGAAGCGTCTTCTCATCATTATATACTGATTCTTAATGGAGGTTAATCATTTTGCTTAAACATCATTAGTATTATTTTTTGTACTTAGTGATATTTATAACTGAAAACAACTTAATTACTCATAAAGTTTTTCACTTAATTTTTTTCAGACTTAATGGAAAAAAAAAAAACTTTCTAACTTAATCAGAGTTTTTTCAAGAAACCAATTACTTTTTTCAAGTTTTAACATTTTTTCTTATGTCACATGTTCGTTCACACGATTGGCGGAATTACAATCGGGGAAAAACGGTTAAGGGGATGTGATCGATTGTAAGAAGCGTAGGCCATTATTAACTGAAGGTCTGAAAGTGTAGACAATGTTGATCGAACGCTTAGAGGATATTACGCCCGATATAGGAAACGTTAATCTTTGTGAAGTATGCTTTGATTTTGAACGCTCTTGGACATTATCGTCACTTGGAACTTTGGAACGCTTGGCTTACGTACGTTTATTTGGGACTTGCTCTTGAGAGATTTCCTATTCGATTTTGAACGCCTTTGGGACATCCACGCAATTTGAATAGACCTTTGGTCGCCTTTTACTTATAGTTTTGGACAACTTTGTTTTAATTTTAGGCACGCTATTCGAGCATGTATTAGAGCGGTGATCGAGCAGCGCACAGCACCAGCAACAAACTATGAGATGTACTTCAAATGTTGCCAGATTTATTAGGAAAGTTTAACATATGTATTCAAATTATTGTTGTGACTTTTCGAACTAAATTTTTCGCTTTTAACGGAAAATTGATTTAAAATTCGTTTTGCCGGTCAGCAAAGCTGAGTTTTTATCTCCGAAAGTAATTTTTCTCAACCAAAGTGCTCTCAGTATTATAAAGAGTGTTAATATTTTTTAATATCCTTTCCAACAGAACTTTTCTCAAAACGTTTAGTTTCTATAGCGCGTGTTCGAATTCCCTGATGTTGTCTGAGTGATTGTCTTATATTCTTGGTGATTCACACACGATTTAATTAGCGGTCCATTATCAAGACCTTATCAAGAACGTTTGATTTATGACGGTTTCTGAAAACATGAACGGTTGTTCGGGTGTATTTTGTCTTTTTTCAAAGAAATTATATTTACCTTTGAAAAAGTCAATCAAATAGGAAGCAAATCTATATTTGGACTTCAGAAACAAGATGCCGAAATGCATATTTTTGAAAATTCAAACCAAATCAACCGAGAATCCAGAGAACGATATTTTAAGGGTGGTAGGTCCAGCAGTTGGTACTTTTTCAGAGCAATATATGAAAGAAAAAAAAAATGTGGAATTTTTTTTTTAATTTTCTCTTCAATAAAGTGTTCATTCTTACAACGTTTACTTTTTATTCTAAAAATAACTAACTATGGTTAAAAATACAAAAAATTACTTTTCACTGTACATCAATTCCAACTTAACAACTATAGAATTTTTTAAAAGATCGTATCATAACTTCAGACATTGTCGGGTGTAACTTCCGCTAATTAGTTTCCTTCACTCCTGCACAGTCGAAAATTTTTATATCAAGTTTTTTTTCATGAAAAGGGTAAAAATTGGCAAAGTAGGAGAAAAAACGCTTTTTTGAGATAACAATTGACCTTAAATTGCGTTTTGATATTAAAAATGTCCTGACTATTGAACAAAATGGCCCAATTACACCACCATTTTATTGGAAATTTTCACAACCATAAAATTTTCAAAGATTCAGTGCGATGCACTTACCGGTGCAACAGCCAAGTGTTAAAAATTCATCAAAGTTTCAACATGTATCGCTGACTCGATTGTTGATACGCGAGTTGAATTGCACAAATTTAATATGTTTCTGCATGATTTATGAAAGTTCAAACACGAATTTATTTGACTTGATGAGGAAGTTTCATTTTTTCTAAAAAGTCGGATAAATTTATGATTTTCAAACAGCGGTCAAACATATGTAGATCCAAGAAAAAAGTTAGTGGCTTTTTTTGGTTTTTACCCACAGATTTCAGTTATAAAACCAAAAAATTTGGACTAAAATTGCGGAAATTTTATATGCTTCGATTTTTTTTTCAATTTTTACGTTTCAAGATGAAAACCGAACTATAATATAGTGGAAATATACTCTACTGTTAATCGAGTTTCAATTAAACAACGTGCAAATAGGTCGTTTCTTAAAAAATGATTTTTTGCCATTAAATGTGAAAGAAATTCTAGTCGAAATCTTTGATATTACATATATGTAATTAGTTTTATTAAAAAATACTTAATGATGTTTAATACAATGATAACTCCATTAAGTACTCAGTATATGAGTGTATATGTCCATGGCGATATGTCCATGGCGTATAGTTCCATGGCGTTATATTCATGGGTATATGTCCTATGGCTTATGTCCGACCGTCTCTTAAATTCCGAAGATGGCGTAGATGTCCAAAAAGCGTCCCTTAAATTTGAAAATGGCGAAGATGTCCAAAGCGTTCCTTAATTTCAATGCGTGATGTCCCAAAGCTTTCCTCAAATTCGAATGGATAAATCTCCCAAGAGCGGTTCCAAATTTCTAAATGTCGTAAATGTCCCAAGAGCGTTCCTAAATTTCCAATGGGTATAGTCTCAAGAGCGTTCTAAAATCAAAACATGCTTTTCAAAGATAAACGTTTCCTTTCGGCGTAGATGTCCTACAGCGTTCGAAATAAGAGTCTACACTTGTCTACACTTCAGACCTTCAGTTTAATAGCCTGCTTCTTACATCGATCACTCAACTTTAACCGCTTGTCTCTTATTATAATCGTTCTTCAATCGTGTACACTTTCGGCCCTCAGTTATAAGCGCAAGCAAAAACTCTTAATGACCTTTATTCATTGTGTGTCTAATGTAATTAATTCCCCAGGGAATTTAATACTTAATAGCACACAATATGAATAAAGTTCATACTTTTTTTCTTTTGCATTCATTAATTATTAAACTGTAACAAAAATCAACGCAAAAGCCTCTTAAAAAGTTCAAAATTTTATATCGGGAAAATAAGTTTTTTTTGTTAAAAAATGTTTTTTTGTTATAAAATGTTTTTTTTGTTATAAAAAGTTTTGTTTTGTTAAAAAATGTTTTGTTTTGTTAAAAAATGTTTTTTTTGTTATTAAATGGGTTTTTTGTTAATATATGGTTTCTTTGTTAAAAAATGCATTTTTTTTGTTAAAAAACTTTTTTGTTAAAAAATGCTGCTTTTGTTAGAAGATGTTTTGTTAAAAATGTTTTGTTAAAAAACCCCCTGCCCAATTTGGGTACGCTAAACACGCCTGTGCTTTCCGTACCCAAGTTGACTAACATAAAAAAAAAATATATAGACCAATTTGGGTACGGAAAACACGCTCCCGAATTTGTATTCAACCATTATGCTCATACGTTTCTTTAAATTTTAAAATATCGGTTCAATAGCTAAAATATGCTATGATGGTCTCTCGATCCAAAACTTTTTGCTTGATTTTTAAAAATGACCAAATGTGCCTTTTTTAAAATTTATTTTGTGATTTAAAAAGTAGTTAAAATATACATTATGGTCACTAGTGAAATAATTGATTCCTAATTCTTAGTATGTTGAGTCTATAAAAGAACATTTTTATCCGATTGATTTTCGACTTCATCAGCGTTAAATTCGTCAATAGTTTCAATATTTTCTTCCTGAATAGAATCTCCAACTTCCAAGACAACTTTTTCGTCATACAAAGCCGATCCTCGTTGCGCTTCATATACAGATCGTTGCGGTCTGATTGTGACATTTTCGGGGTCGACTTCGGTACTGGTAACTTTCAGCAAAAATATCGACAGTGATCAAAAGACACTATATGATAGAAAATAAAAAGTCTCCTAGGGAATGCAAGATAAATATGTGTCAGCAATTATCTTTTTCCGTAAATAAAGTGTCTCTCAGTAGTTAATCGGGTGGCCACACCGCTTATGTTTCGGCTTTTGAACTTTCCAAAATTGGTAACGACTCGTCTGATCAAGTTCTTAAATGGCCTCAAATAACATCAGATATTAAGAAAAAAACTGAAAAAATTGGTCCAAAATCAAACCATTTCATTTTTTTGTTCAAAAACTTATAATAACTCTGCAATTTTCAAAATTGGTCGTAGGAACATTTTTGTGAAACTTTTTAATGTGTGGTCATTTATTTGTCGTTTACCAAAAGCCAGAATAAAATAAGATAGGACACACTATTGACTACTGAGAGGCACTTGGTTTGGAAAAGGATAAGCACTAATTATTCAGGACTTACAATAGCAGTTGCATTTTCTCGGTGAATTTTTAAATGTATGATATAGAAGAAAAAGTTGGATAGTATTTATTCTAATTTGGGCATACAAATGCAAATGTATGGAAAGGCTTAGTTTTTGACAGACTCTAATGGTTTTCGTTGAACTTTAAATATCAAATTAAATTTTTCTTTAATTTTTTGCAGCATCGTCAATTAGTGGAATTTCAGCGTTTTTAGGTTCTTCTGGTGTCAATTCTTCCATAGTTGCAGGAGCCGCAGATTTTACTGCTGTGGGCTCAGCAACTTCAGTCACCACTTCTAAGTCATCAATTACAAAAGCTTCTTTTGATTCTACTAAACTGTTTTCTTCATCACTACGATCCTCTTATGATAAGTTCAACGAAATTAAACCAATTAAAATGTTAATTCATGCTAATTAAGTCAATAAAATTTAGCCATAAAGCGGTGAAATGAATAGATAAGCACATTATTTTGCAGATGAATTTCGTAATTTATACCAGAGTTGATTGATATTGAAAGATGAGGGCTTTTTAAAAGCTTCAGCATCTGTAACCACAAAAACGATATAAAAAAGACAAAAATTGTGTTTTTGCATTTTGTCGGGAATGTAAGGAAATTGCATAGTTCAATTATTTGAGTTTCCAAATCTGAGCATCAAACAGGTTAAAAGTGGAATATTAATTAGTAATTGTTTGTGAAATATTTCGTATGATGCATTTTTTATAAACAACAGAGAACTATTTATGAAAACTCTCGAAAAACCACATTTTCGGTTCAAAACCGGATAGCACCAGTTAACTTGTCAGTGGATTGTGACAGACAAATAATAATCGATCATATATCAACTTATACAATCTTGGGTATAATAAGAATATTACGATTCTGATTAATTTTTTTTGAGAATATTCGACCCGATTGATACGTTGCTTCGGTGCTTTTTAATCCGTACTTCTGACCCTAATCCATAAAGGTTCATGAACAAATCGAACTCCGGTATTTATTTCGACGGAGATTTTTAGTAGACTAATTGAATTTAGTTTTTCGTGGCGTGAAACCCAATATTGAATTGTTTCACTTAATCCAATGATGCCGTTTTGATAGCTTTATTAGTAATAGGCTATAAGTATTAGCCTATTACTAAAAGACTATGATGCTTCTTGCAAATTGAAAAGATAGAGAATTTTAAATGAGATTCATTGATGATATTTTTTAGATAATCGGATGAATAATTATATTCCAGCTTGTTTTTAATTTAAAGCGAATCATTTTTGGACTCGACGCCACTTGAAACTCAATCGGTAGTTCAAGCGATCAAGCTTTTTGGCAAAGTATTATTTCATATGAATTTTGTCTATTTTCTACTTGATAACTTCATAATGCTGTTTAGTGCTTCCACGCGTACAACACCAACAGAAAAATGCAATGACGAGCACGAGAATAGCCAACACTGCCCCTATAAGGCCTATCATGCTCCCAGTACCTAAGCTGGTTACGTAATTAAATATTTCTTCAACACTGACTGATAGACAGAGTTGCCAATTTTGAGCGCGTGGAAGAAACTAAACTTTAACATCGAGTATCTGGAAGAAAATGAATAAATTAAACATGCAAAGCGAATTATGGGTAAAATAAAAAAGTGTATTAAACTAGTTATTTTATTTTTAAATATTTTGAGGATTTTTTGAATAATCGTTTGAGGGGTAGTGTCTGTGATTAAAATGTTTTTGAAAATGAAACCATTTAAACCAGCCAGAAAAATAAATGAATTTAATCAATGCATCAAAGAGACCGAAGCAAATTGAAGGAAAAACATCCGACTGCTTTTCGATTTTTTATGATACATTTAATAGCCTCAATATGATTTCAAGGTTAATTTCATCGCAATCGTCTGAAGTGGTATAGGGAGAAACTTAGTTTGCTATGTTATGCTTTGCGTGTCGATAATGAACCCATGGTTGCTTAAATCGTCATCACAAACTCGACTATGGAAAATTTCTTATTAATATTTACTGAGCGATGCGATAGTTTTCAAAATAACTTTAAAATAACTTTGTGGTTATCGACTTTGTTGCGAAGAAATTACAAATAAGTAGTCCGATAACTCTTTGCTCTTGTCCGTTGTCGGCAAAAATTCAGTTGATTTTTCATACAATTAACGCTTAAAAAGGATTTCTACTGAGCAACATTTTTTGACCCTCTTTGATTTTCAAGAACATTTTTTCACATACACTACCTCCTTAAAATCTTTGATTTATATCGAAGATAGTGTCTGAACAGGCCAACTCACTTTATTACTATTTTGCATGACTTGCTTTCGAAAAATAGTTGCAACATAATTACCTCAACAGTAAAATCTACAACCAACGCATCACTGTTTGCAGAAAAATGCCAGTAATCATTCTGTTCAGATTTTACAAGTTAAAACTACACGTGAGTCATTTGTAGGCTGGCACTTTTACGGTCTTGGTAATTATGACGTATATAATTTTCTGAAGCTATTCAGAATAGCCGTTTCTCCAAAAATTAAAAAATCGTTATTTGGCTCATGCAGGTTTTATCTTCGATATTGAGATAGCTCTGGCCACTGTAAGATTAATTCAATGACTCAGTAAAACACTTCAATACGAAACCCAGTGTAATATAGTGAAAAGTTAGAATTTATTTTCCTATATTACGATATTATAATCTCAACAAGCAATAAGATAAGCGAAATTACACTAGAAAGCGCTGAAATGGTATTCCCATTTTTAGACACAATTTAAACTGAGTTGACAAGGGATGACGCAATCGAAGTCTCGTCGAACTCTCCTGATTTCGTTTCAGTTTCCCCACTAGTTGGCCCGCTAGGTTTTCGTTTGTTGAGAAAGACCAAAATGCATCCGCCAATTGCCGCAAAAACAAAAAATAAAAGCCACGTTTTCGAGCTTTTGGCCTCTCCGGCGCCGGCATCAGGGTTCAGTGGGGGATCACACTTTTTATTGGCTGATTTGAGACAATCAACTTCACCGGGATAACTCGCTTTTCACAGCGTTACCAAAATTGGCGCGGATGGCAAAAACTACATTTTAGAAAAAAAAGGTTGAGAGTGAAATTTTCACTGTGAACCGTGAAATCAGTCTTAAAATTATATAATTATAAGGTCTCATGAAAAAACACAGATTGTGTATAAGGACAAACCAAAAATTAAGCATTTTGCGGCGGCAGTATAATTAGACAATTTGGTTAGTCAACTAATCAACCAAGAAGTTGATTTAAGATAAATGAAATTGTTGTAATTTCTCATTCGATCAATAAAATAGCTTTTGGACCGCCTGCCCAAAAAATGTCTGTCAGACATTAAGTCAACCACAAAGATAGGTTTTTGATTGACTTATAGTAAAAGTTATCACAAAAATTTGAGCAGCGCCTACGTTTCAATTCAAAGTCTGCCCTTGCTTAGCTTCGTTAAAAGCAAATTTATTTGCCCTTGAAAAAAGCTGACTTCACTTTTCGCAAATAACAAAATTGAGCCTAGAAGCGGTAAAAGCAAAAATTATAAGAATTTTTCAAATTATAATTTGAATTTGGTTTATGTTTCGCAGCGAATCTCCCAAAAAATTTAAAACATACATCTTTGTATCTTACATATGTATCTTAACTTGTGACGGCATAGGTTTTGATATAACACAATTGTTTTTTCCAAAACTAAATTGAAACCTGGTTAAAATTAAGAAGGCACAACCCGTTTTTCCGGAAATATGACGCTTTTCCTCAAAATGGCTCACAAAACTGAAAACTATCGAACAAGGATTTCGATAATATCATAATATTATTAATATTGTAACACTCATGGTTTTAATTCGCACGCTAAAATTGGCAACTCCTTTCCTAAGCAATCTTCGTTGAGGTATTCTTGAGTCAATATTGAATCATCGGTGAGTGTGGCTGTACATGTTGCATTTCTTAATGATCAAATTAAATACGATGAATACAGAATTTGAAGGTGACTTTTCATGCAAAATATTATCAATTGCATGTTTTTCAAATAAACTGAATAATATTTGATTTTGGCTAATTTTGAACAAAATCATTGTGTTTTTAAAGTGGTGTAATACCTTGTCTATTAAACTATATTTACAGTTTCTTTTCTAGCTACAAAAAATCTATATCAACAGACTTTTCAAATTTAATCTCCCATCTGGTTAAGGACTTGAATCACGATGCTTAATTCAAAATATAATTGAAGGGTTCTAATCTCGACAAACACACACTTTTTATCGTAAAATAAATCGGTAACTTATACTTTTTTCGTTCGGTTAACAATTTATTTCCAATGAAAATTTATCAATAACCCGTAATAAATAAATAACTCAGTAAATACAGATTACATACTGCTCAATGAGATTCGAACTCGAGACCTAATGAAGTTAACATTAAGGGGGTCCTCCTCGTGGAGGAATGCCATTCATTAGTTTTTGGGCAAATATCTGGGAAAACTGTATACATGTGATACCAATTGTTTGGCCTGTTAGATTAATTGAACCTAAATCTCACATCAAAAATTATAATCAAAAGGCATGATTGCTGACCAATCGGAACGAGCGTTCAAGAAGAGTCAATTTGTAGCAAAAAAGCCATTTTTTCGTGAGTTTTGGAGATAGAAAAATTATTTTTCGATTTTATGAACCAGAAAAAAACGCACGCAAATCTTGTACTATCGTTTGGAAAAATTTGAAATAAATTCGCTCTAGGAAACGCAAAAAACGATTCTTTGAGCTGATTTTAAGAGGCTCACCAAAAAGCCTATTTTTTCCTGGATTTTTTAATCACAATATTGAAACATATATAAATGAACAGCTGATGACCCCGCGGAAAAGTTGTACTATCGAAACCTACATTTCTTTGTTTTTTCTTTTCGAAAGCTGTCCTTACATTTTTCAAAATCATGAAATTTTGGTGAAAATAAATAAATAGAAAAATAAAATAAATAAAAAATGATGAAAAAGAAGGTTCCTGGCTAAGTATGGAGATTAAAATACTAACAGTCATCTTCAAATTGTCTATATTTTCAGAAAAAAATAGTCAAAATTAAATCTGGAAAATTTGTTGGTTCAGCCTCATTTCATGAACGAATTATATTTGCAACCCAACTTTTAAAATTATTTATCACTGTCGGTGGCTGTCTACAATCTTTTTTTCTTAAATTTAAAGTAATTTCGATGAATTTGAAAAAACCAGTTTATAAATTTGTCTCAAAACATTCCCTATTCATAAATAGGTATAGCCATTACCATAAAGGCCAGTGTGATAGGTTTCCAGATACCTATCACCAAGATAAAATATGAAGAACATAATATCATGGAAAGTTTTTTGACGAACTTTTTATGTTGGAAGCACAATGATTTATTCAAAATTCAATATAAACACGAAAAAAATTCGCTGTGAGGATCAAGATTTTTTAAAAAAGGTTGTTTGATGCTGTTAGACTTGGTGTTTGTTTGTCTTATATAGTATAGCCTATACTGTACAAGCTCAAGTTTCCGATGAGTGGCGGTAAAAAACATAAAAAAAGTATAATTAACGATACAACGATGATAACGATACCGGATATCTCCAGAACCTGCAAACAACCATTCCTCAAAATCGCGTTTTGTTTTCCTGAATTGATCATGGAAAGGCGACCTTAGGAATACTTACTAGTATTTATTAACTCGTAGACTTTAGACATGAATCTGTACCCAGACTCGGATTTTTAGCCAACTAGTTGCCACACTTTTTAAATCGGCCCATATTAGCAAAGTTTCATTATCAACATTCATTTTTCAATAGCTTAAAATAATATTCAAGACAATTGCTAACAATTAAAAATACAAAATAAATTTTTAAACGAATTTAAAGGCATATTAATGAAGATAAAAAAACAAAAAGTGCGGAAAGTTGCTAAAAGTTGCGAAAAAAGTGCAAATAGATGAAATTAACACTTATTTATATTTGCAATTACCTCATATAAACTTCAATATGATTTTCTAGCAGTTGTGTCTAAAATAATTATATGTTTCTGCAAATTCTCTAGTGAACTGACTCTAAATTATATTCAATATCCATTTATTGTGGAAAAGAATGTGAGAACATACTCACGCCTACGCCTACGTGCGCTCCTCTCATTGACAATGTTCAATTAATTTTTCGGAAGTTTTTGACTTCTAGAAATGCTCATAGTCTAACCGGAGGCCATTTCACACAATAATACAAAAGAATCTTGCAAATTAAAAAATAAATCAATCAGGTAATTATTGATAATTCAAAAACCATCTGTACCGATAAAGGGTAATTTAGAAAAGTTCTCAAATTACATTAAAAAAACATTGAGGATGAATGGAAGGACGCTTTTTACAGACTTTCTTACTTCATTACACTTAATGTCCGAATAAATCAGGTGACGAAATAATTCCAAAAAATAAGGTTTGAAATGTTATAAATAATTCCTTATTTCTCGAAAATAAGATCACGTTGACGTGTTTGGAGAATTAATATTATGCTTCCAAAACTCTTTAATAGGTGTTTATTGCCCCAAAAAAAACTCTCGCGTACCTCTTGATCACATATTTGTTTACTTTCACAAACCTTATTTTGTCATGTTGAAGGTCCACGTGATCGCTTTTGGATTGGTGTTAATAGGAAAAGTCTTAAAAACTTCTAAGGAACCAACTTCACCTTTCAAATTGATTTAAAGCAATTTTTGGAAAAAAACTGTACTTACTTTTACCAACCTTATTACTTAAATTATACGGTCAGCGTGGATCATTTTGGGGGCATATTGGTAATTGAAAAAAGTCTTAGAATTTTTTCTGGATCCGATGAAAGGTTAATTTTGTGATTTGTAAAAAATTTTTGCCAAAAAATAAGTACGTAATACAGGTTAAATTTTCAAAAAAAACGCAAAAACGTCATTTTGTTTCAAAGCTTCAGGCGATAACTTTATAATTGCATCTTGTCATTAATGATTAAGCGTCGGTATAATGCGATTAAATGGTGTGTTGGCAAATAGTTGGCCTAAAATCGAGTCTACGAGTTAAGTTTCTATGTTTCTAGGCTGAATCTACTACTCTGGAAATATTAATTAGTCATGATGTATTTATTAGATTATCATGATATCTAGTGAAATCCACTCGGAGGTCTTCACTAAAAGCGTGGAAGTAATGTGACGCAATGGGTGGCTCTGATTGGCTGCTCATTCGAAATGAAAGAAAACGATGACTTATATTTTGCAACGAACGTTGCTGCGCCCCGAGTTAATTGTTTATCCTGTTCTACCACTCTTGAATCAAAAAACGAGTTCTTATTGTACAATACAAAATCGTTTTTGATAAAAAAGTGTTTGAACAGGATATAAGTCGAATAGTTTGAAACGGCAAAAATCAAGAGTTTTTGTTACATCTCAAAACACCCCTGAATAACACTTAATAAATTGTGTCTTATTTAATTCGCTTAACTGAATGCCAAACTTTGAATATTTTGGTCATATGGTTAACTTTTAAAATAAAAAATTGTTTCACAATAATTTTGTGAGAGAAAAATTCAACTCAATGGCGCTGTTGGTACTTTTTGATTATAATTCCGTCATGTTTAATAATCAAAAATTTTTATATTAAAAAAATGACATCTTCGTGTAACGGCAAAAATTGAGCTTGATTTTTCCCGTTTCACTGAGATAACGGTTATGACAGACCAATCAGCTTACTTTTGTATTTTCACCGTTTTAAACTATTTGACTCATACTTTATGAATCAAATTGTACAGGTATAAAATGTATGGTATAAAATGGCCTAAATTTAACACTCTAGTTTCTCTTCAAAATTTTTATATTTCAGTACCCTTATTTCGGCTCTACCGCCTATTTCTAAAGAGAATCTAGAGAATAATAGGTATGATACTAGTCTCCGTAATCGATATGGTCGGAGCATTTCCGGTATATATTTTTTATCTAGCGATTCTGTCTTTATTAAAGCTTACCCTACGGTAATAGTTGATGGACAAACATTGTAGACGTCCTCAAAAGTGACAATATCACTGCATGGTTCTTCGTTAACAGTTAATTCACCGAATGCATCAGATGCGCATGTGACTGAGTTTGATGAAACTGAAACGGAAACCATTGTAGTATGTTTTCGCAAAATCATAGCTGGATCATTTGATGGGCTAGTTTGAGTAGATGATTTTGGAGAAGTTGAGCCATTTGGATCAACAGAACGGGTATCGTGGCTGAATATATACTTTAAATATATTGATAAAGTGAGCAGAAATATAATGCACTTAAAAGGATGAAATCCGCTGGTTGAAAAATGTTTTACCTACTGATCAAACTTTTCTTATTGAAGGTATATTTTTTGATAACAGCATATCTTGAAATAATCACGTGACCGTATTATCCAGAAATAAATATCTTTTCTCTTTAAAAATACTCAAATAACCTTGAAGGAATGTAAAGAGAATTTCAGAAGTATAAAGTTTTTTTAATCACAATAAAGTTTTTTATCACAATAAAGTTTAAAAAAATCACGTGACCTTATAATCAAGGAATTAAGTTGAGCATAAGTGCACTTTCCTCAGAAAATAAAATCGAGCAAATTTTAACAAAATCTTAAGTTTTTCACATCAAAAAATTGTTCAAAATATGACGTCATCGTATTTATAAATGATTAAGGTTTATTATGTGTCAAATTCTATCAGAAATGTTGCCATCTGCTGAACTAAACTTCTGTTTATAACTTGTCAAACCAATCTCATTTGTGCAACCTGTTATTATCCTTTTTCACTTACAATTATCAAATCGAATACTTTAATACTTATTGATTTGATAACTGTAAGTGGTATAAAGATAAAGTTTTGAATTCTTAATAATTTGTATTCACCAGATAAGTCGTGATCCGGAATAAGCTTCTGATACAACGATATCAAGAGGTAGTGCCATTGTTTCTTTAGGTGATTCTGGGATTTTTTCTGAGGAGCCATCAGCATGAATTATTTCCCATTGAAGAAGAACTGGTGGGAAAACTCCTGCCATTTCGGCGTCTGGAACTTTGCAATATGCAACCTCTTCAATCAGGTTTTTGCATAAAATTGTAAAAAAAACCACAAAATAAAAAGTCGAGAACTTTTTAAACCAAATTAGATTGAAATCAATAAAAAAAATGATAAACCTAATCTTGAGAATTTCCAGATGCATCGAATCCACACGAAGGATTTGTAAAAACTACTTCAATATTTGGGCGTGGTGTTTCGGCATCATGAACTGCATAAGCTTGTGGGATGGACATACCAACAGTATTATCTCCACCATCAAAAAATTGGCAAGATAAACCACCAGCTTTACCAACCATATCTTTGGTTGCCTTAAAACAAATTTTATGATTAATTCAAATCAAAAATTAAAAAAGTGAAAAATTGGCTTATTTTGTCAGCCAATCCTCCATTGTATCGCTTTGGATTTGATATCATTTTATCATTCATGTTTTACAATTTGTTTTCACGAAATCTAGAATACAGTTTTCTTATTATAAAAAAAAAGGATGAAAGGTCTTGTTTGAGACCTAAAATTTCTTAATTAAAAAAAACCCGGACTTATAATAATTTTATAACTTGTTTAACAAAAGTTTGTTATTATATTTTTCCTTTCTATACTTTTGTAAACAAGTTTTTCACTCGAACAAGGGATAAAATAATTTAACTTATTTTATATACATATCCCCTTATCCCCCTATGTTCGATATGTAATACATATTATTTATATACATATCCCTTTATCACCTTTTGGTTAGAATGCGTAGCCACAACGTTAAAATCACACGTTAAAAGGAGTAGTGGCTACGCATTCTAACCAAAATGTGATAAAGGGATATAATATGTAATACATATTATGTATAAGATAAAAATTTATTTTACAAATATTAATAAAATTCAGATAATTTACAATTGACTGAGAGTTTTTTATACATGTACCATACATGATGTATGAATCATACAGTATGATATTATTTTTTGCATTTGAATACAATCTGAATATCTTCACATTTCGAGCAAATTGCAAGCTATTCAAAATTGATACTCTTTATAGTTCCTGATTTTTGCGACAAACCAAACGTGATATAGTTAGTGCTTGACCGGGTCAAGTTGACCCCACTTAGGAATCCTCAAATTTCTTCTTTTTATTTAGTTTGAACGTATTTTCAGAAATTATAATTTGAAATTTCATCACTATTTGTTATATTTAACAGGCGAAGGTTAATTTGGTCGAACAAGTTTAAAGAAATGATGTTTACCAACTAAAGCTTTTCAATGAATTCAAATGTTTAATACATCTTCTATCAATTAATTCTTGAAAATGAATCAATGCATTTTCGTTAAAAATTTTGAAATGTTTTTTCGGAAAAAGATGAATGCTATTTGTAACAATTACAAAAAATCGTTGACCTTGAAGCGTGAAATCACTAAGCAAACCCGCAAATAATCTATATTTTTTGTTCAGTAGTATTTACATTACTATTTAATTTACATTCAATTTCATAGACTCACCACTGTAAAATTTACTCTTATTTACCTGGACGGATTTGAATTGCAAATTGTCGCCATTTGTAGCAATGCTCGAAACAGCACGTTTGTCAGAATAATTTACAGTACCGTCTTTACCAGCAACCAATTGTACGTTGACGGCGTCGGCTGGAACTGGACCACATTCAAATTCAACATTCCATCCAACAAGAACCTGAAAATTAAAGTCAAGAAGTTAAATTTTTGTACAGTGCCAGTCATTGACTCGTACAAATAACGACACAAAAAAG